>JAGDQP010060473.1:0-12199 GCA_022664845.1 Lepisma saccharinum
CTAAAATATACGTTCACTTTAGGTTGGATTGATCTGGTCCTGTAGTTGTTTTTGCTTCTGTTCTATTTTGACCATTAAGCTTTCTTCGCACCCTGTGCGATTTGGTGTGCATTTGCGTCTACAATGCTCTTGACAGCAGATTATCAATTTGCCTACAGCACGTGCGTTCAGAACCAGAACCAGCTGTTTTCCCATAACCCTTTCATTCCAGATATACACAGCAGAAGCGGAAAAAGTACAATGAGAAGAAATAACTACTGTTAATTTTTTACTTCCGAAGAGAATTCCTACGTTTTGATTTTTTGAGAATAGATAAGTCGTAGGTAAGAAGATGTTTTAAACAAATTGATCCAAAGACTTGCTCAGGTTACCTTGAATAATTTCTGTTAAATGAATCCGCGAGAATCTGTTATAAAAGCTTAAAACAATGAGACCAGTTAGGTAAATTGCGTACGGATGAATCCGATCTATCGTCAGTAGAATATACAGATTTGAATCAAGAATATGAGTAATGAGCATTGGGCAGTGCGTCCTTCGTACATGAGTAGGTGTCTGTCGCTTGATAATCCTGACATGCCTAAATTCAAAAGTGAAATCAGTCGCAAGTTAAAATGTAATTTTAATTTCACGTGTCATTTTCTCATACAGGGTTACTAGTAGAGTTATGAAAAAATTGACTTCATCATTGAGTTTGTTGGAACATTACAGCGCAGATTGATATGTTACATGGCCCAATTACTATTTAAAACTTTTGAAACAGTCAAGATGGCGGTCATTGTCGTCATACCCTGCAGCATGTATCACCGCCTATCCAATATCCAATAATAGCCATTTTCTTTCAATATATGTAACAGATTATAAAAGAAAAGCGTTTTCCGTACTCTGTATTCTTTACCGACAGTTCCACCTCTGTCTCGCTAGGTTCGGGTATCCATGGTTCTGCTGTATAGATTTTAAATTCCTCTGTTTTTTCCTCCGTTGTGTACATTACGAAGTTTGTCGAAAGCATTTATCCACACATCGATAATTTTAGTCGGATCCGCTTGAAGATCTCCGCGTTCATTTCTAATCATACTTAATCCAGTCTGGTGACCTTTTCTTAACAAGTTTGCCCCTTTGTACAGATCTTGTATGTTATTTTCTTTGCTTTTTCCCTCTATTCCCTGTATATTCTGCGTCAAATGTTCTCGCTTTTTGTTTCTGAATTCACAAATATACACAGTTATATACACACACTTTCAATTAATTGTTCCATGTGTACATACTTTAAAAGCTGATTTGTAAGAAATATGTAAATTTCAAATGTGGCAAAACAAGTAGAAGAAACTTTTTAGGGGTTTCTTCTTTTACCAAACTACTGCTGTTGACAGTCTAGTACACTCCTCAAAGGAATTTTGTTCTAGTGTTTAAAATCAGTCGCAAATTCTCGTAAATTTAAGATGAATACCAGGGGCCCCCTTGATTACAAAGCGTTACTACTCACCCACAAGGGACACACTAGACATGTAGAATAAAGGAAAGCTATAAAAAGAACCCTTTAGAACTGCCTTAACTTCATGGAAAAGGAAGTTTTGCTTGAAATAAACTGTGTAAAATCCGTTCTTTACAATGTTTGAATTCGGTTTAGGCCTACTTCAACATTTGGTTCGCTTTATTATTGGTTACTTCTATATACTCCCCCATCCCTTTCGAAAGGTTAACTTGCGGCTCTAGTCACATAGACTTTGATTTTACTTGCTTCGCTAAGCCAGCCAAAGCACAAGGGTCTTTGAAGAGAAAATCTGTGCCCCCCTTTCGAAAATCCTGGCTACGGGCCTGTTCATATCATTTAGTTATTCGGAGCAATAGGATTTTTCTATGTAGACAATCAGTTAATAAGTAATCAACTAACGCCTTTGCCGATTAAAATATATGAGAAATTATGACTTGTACACTTTATTTACAGCTCTAGTGGTAGATAATTTTAGAAGTTAATAATCCCTCAACATACCTGAAAACTTTATCTGTTTGCTCAGTTTGAGAAGTGCAATATCATTTTCTTCGTTGCCTTTTGACGACTTTTGGTGTGGTGGCATAATAATAGATGCTACTCTATAAGGCTGACATGATTCACAATATTCTTCGGAATTCAACATCACATTACCTAACATAACACCATTGCTGAAAAAAATAGAAATAATTAATAAAGTGGTGCAGATGTTGTACGAAAATGGAACCTTGAGAGACAAATTAACTATGTAGAGGAAAGTATAATTGTATAAAGTGTAGTGAATAACTGATTTCCAGAATGAGTTATATCCTGCCAACAAGCTGTGCTTTGAACAACGAATTGACGGTAAAGTATCGGCTTGATCGGAAGAATCTAGATAAAAAGCAATCGTCTCGCAAGTGTTGGTGAAAAAGTTCAACTGTGTCTCGACTTCTGACCTGCGCAATTTGCATCTACGTGAATGTCTGAGATAAAAATGTGTATTGTGTAAAAGGTTTTGGGGAAACGAAATGTTAGATGGATAATTGCTGTGATCAATTGAAAAAGAAGAAAACTAAATATTTTTTCTTGATATTGTTTATTTGTCATCCAGTATATAATGGTTGTGAATTTTGGACATAGTGAAACTATGGGAGCTAAGGTCGGAAAGAGGCTTTTTGATATACGGTATAAAGAAATTATTATCGTATAAAGTAATTTGTGTAATAGCAATTAACTTGTGGATGAACCAGTGGAATGATTATTTGAATTGTAATAACGATATGGAAGAATGTGAGTTCGACTCCTGGTCATGTGTAAATAGTATCTGATGAAGTATACTATAATAATAAGAAACCTGAAAGTTTCGACATTGATTTACTATAACTACAATAGTTAGGGCAATAGTTGAGAACAGTGTCGCACTAATCGGGAGTAAAGAACTAACACGAAATACATGACATATTTAACGTTTCAAGGTTTAAATATTCTAATGTTCACTTGCTAATATGTAACAATGGATTATTGGGTAACAATAGGTTGTTCCTAAGGATTTTAGTGGATGACGATGCGTCCTAAATCCCGTTACATATTCAAGTTAATAGCTTATTTTTAAAATTGTATCAGGCGGCACTGAGAAGGAATGTAGATAACAATAAAACAAACCTAAAGGTAAGTGGAAAACTGTTGAGTATGGTGTGACTAACGTAAACGAACGTGACCAAACCCAGTTTAATATACCATTACGTTAACAATTATCGCTACAGAAACGACCGGGTAGAGAATGAAGGGTACTACCCTCTAATCTACAAAATATTGCACACGGGGCAGTTTGTCGTTACTGATAATGCTGTTCTTCCTTTGCAAGGAACTTTGAAAGTTCACATTTTGAGGTATACGTTCAAATGATTTTCGGTATACGTTCAAATGGTTTGAGGTATACGTATAAATAAATGATTTTCTAGTTTAGATGTGCGCAAACTATCATATACTTGAATATTAATATTTCATTCCAAGACACTTTGTATAAAGTTATAACCAATGCCTAATATCTCGAAAACACATTGCAGTGACGTCAAGGATAGTTCCTTTGTTTATTGTCATGATAATGTAACTATCCTCGCAAAATCGTGTGTTTGCAAATACCCAATACATCCATCCATATATTTTGCAAATTATATGATATTGAAAAACGATATTGATTTTGCAAAAGAAAATATTTCGTACCCTGTTAACTACATGATGTCACTCAACAATAGAGCCAAAGCCCTAGCTGAAAATGTCATGAACAGTCTGGTGATTAAGATCTAATTTTCACCAACCATTCTCAGCGTTAAACAGCGAGCAAATATACTACGAAAGTCCACGTCTTTGTCATATTGCGTATAGTCCGTTTGAATTTGAATTTTATTTAGGCACTTTAGTCATATCAAGCTCAAGCCAAAATTGTATTGTACGCGCAGTGACCAATCTTGGAATTTTAAAACTAAAGAAAAAGTATAGTTTTCTTCAACAAGCCCAATATACAAGTGCTTTGATTGTACTCTTTATTTTCTCACCTCTCGCGGTGGAGGGGAACTGTCCTATACATTATTTTCTTCCCTTTCTTTTTTCTCGTCTCTTCTTTCAATGTTTTAAAGGAACGAAACACCATTTGACTTGATTATGACCACCCACTTGTTTCTTCAGAGATACATGCTTCATGAACTCATTGGTTTGCCAATCAGAGTTTCTCTTTCTAAGGATGAGAGAATTTATTTAGCTCAGAAAAATGCTTAGCCACAACATTAAAACATTTCTCAATTTACTTGTCTTCTTCTAAATATTCCGCGCTTTTTTTTTTTACATTTTCATGCCTTCTTATCGAGAGTGTGCAAACAAGCAGAGTTAGAAAAAAGCATAAATACCTGAAAAGGGAAAAATATTAAACAATAGTAGAAAGAATATTGCATACTGTACATTGAAACCTTTTTTTAAGCTTTGGCATTTGGAACAATTATATTTACTTTCTTCAAAACGAGTGTTCTTAGAGATGGATTTTGTTATATTTTAGATGTAATTAATTCAGTATTAATGATCAGATCCTTTAAACAAAACACCGTTGTGATCGTAATTTATAATGACTAGAATAAATTAACAAAGACTTTGTAATATACAATTGATTTTGCTGGCAGGTTCAAAGGCAATAAAGTCAATTAGTATCTCCTTAAATAAGCCCTATCAGCCTTTTCTCCATTTGCGAATCAAATGGACAAAAGCTTACGAACAATTTATTAGCTTAAAGAATTTGGACGCGTTTTTCCAATGTCGATTAAGTATCCCTTAAAAACTCAATTGCTAAGTGTGTGATAGATTGTCAATCAGTCGTTAAATTATTTCGTTTCACCACCGCTAACGTAACAAATTTAACAAATCGTTTACAACCAGAAACTAGAGCAAGAACCTCTCTACGTCTTCCCAAACATCGCACAGAGATTTACAGTAAATCATTCATACCCACCAGTATTCATCTATGAAGAAAACTACCCACTAGTATGTGAAATATAAGATCAAAATCAAAATTTAAATCAGATAGCAAAAAGTTGTCCATGGAACCATGATATTTATACAATCTGTTTCGTTAAATATATTATGTGAGTGAAGTATGATTGCGTTCATGTATGCATGTACAATTGTATTTGCGTGTAGGTGTACAGGTGTTCTTCATAATTACAGTTTACGAGACATGCTGTGAAAGAAACTTTTACCGGTAAAAGAACCCTTGCACGTGACGTAGACTTATAACGTGTTTATTGCTAGGTTCACACTTCTCACATAAGATACCTGGAATACCGTTTTACCGCTCTGGATACGTATAAAGGTGCTTTGATATCCCTCTTTTTTATAAATTGAATTAAAGTTTATTGAACACAACAGCCATGCCCCAGTTACAGTGGGCACATTATCAAAATCTTCAAGATAAAAGTAAAATTGAAAGCACAAAAGAGAGAAAGCAGAAAATGAAAAAAATTCTAAATTCCTACTTGAACATATACTAATCACAACAAAAAGGTTCCACAACTGCATTTGTGAAGCTACTTTTACACATATAGGATATATCTGTAACTAATAAAAGTAGGTCAAACTAATAAAAGTAGTTACGAAACTAGTTTACAAGTTCAGAAATATGGTCTAGATATTGTAAGAAAACGACAAGACTAGATAGAAACATCTAGATTTTACGAGAGTTTAGATTTGTTCTAAAATAAATGATCGTATTTAACATACGATATTAGTATTTTAAATGGAGTATTTGTTTAACGATAACCATCGTTGGTAAAGATTGACTAATGTGGAAAATGGTGTTTAAGCTTAGGAGGAACTATGAAAATATTGATCTTAGAGGAGTTAAGTGATTCATATTGTTATCCAAAAACTGAAGTATTTTGTGGGTAGATTTCTGTGTACCCTCGCTCAATATTATTTCTTTAGTATGCCAGTTGACAATAATAAAAGTGTGTCCTTAGAAAAAAAAAATCTCCATTAAGTAAGCTTTTAAGGATAAAATGAGAAATATCAAAGTTGGCGACAAAGTATGGGATGCATTTCAGTTCAACTTCTAAGTCAAAGTAGCAATGTTTTATGGATAAACCGTTGAATAAGTCAGTTTCTTTTCTCTTTGTCGTTCTTGTTTGCAGTGGAAAAAACTGATATTCTCATTACTGATAGCTGATAGCAAGCAGATTTTTAATATTTTTGATGAGAGTTGTGAACTTATTGGAAATTATCTCGAAATATTATAATTGCTTTATGAAGTACATTAGATAAAACCAGATAAAAGATTGCAAATTCTTTTGACATCCATAACTCCTGAACTTTATGCTAAACTTAAGGAACAGGTTCATCCAAAGGAATTGAAAACCTTAAGTTTCAAGGAGGTTGAACAGCTTTTAAGATCACTATTTGAGAAACCTTCCAATGTGACCAGGGAACGATATGTATTTCATAAATTTGTCCAGTAATTTAGACAACCAGTCAAAGAATATATTGATATATTGAAAAGAAAGGCAGTGAAGTGTAAATTTGGCATTTTTGCAACTGAAGCCTGTAACGATCAACTCGTTCTAGGAGTTTTAGACACATCCCTTCGTAAACATTACCTATAAGAGGATGATCTCACTTTTGATAACGCCTGCTCTTTAGCGCTTCAGTTTGGAAAGATAGAAGCACAATGCAGAGTTTTATCTCGTGCCACGAGAACTGTAGATATTGGTGAGAGTTCTATTATGACCGTTCAAAACAAAAAAGTTTCTTCATCTAATTATGGAAGGAATCCTGGCAAGAAATTTAAATGCAAAGCATGTGGTTTTACCTATTTTCCCTGGAAATGTCCAGCATATGGAAAAGTTTACAATTTTTGTAAACATACAAATCGCTTTGAGTCTAAATGTTTTAAGAAACGAAAACAAGACCAGATCAATAATGTTGGTTCGATAAACTTATACCCAAATATAAATACTAATCCAGAGAAGGTAGAGAATGATGATGTACAAACAGCCATTTCCATAGATGATTTTTGGGTAGCTTACATTTCGGACAACTATCACAATGATGAGAATGGTCTGATAAAAAGTATGTTAAATATTGAGGGACAGTTGGCAGAGACAATTGTTGATTCGGGACCTGGTTACAATCTCATGGATATACCTACAGCAGAAAGACTTCAACTGACGACTCAAGTTATCGGAACATGTGTTTTTAAGAACGATCTCCTGAGGGAAATTACTGATTGTGGCAAAGGATCTTGTATCTTGTGTTTATGAAAATGTATGATATTCTTTAATATTTTTAATCACCAAATACAACCTACCTTATGCTATATTGGGAAGACAAGGCACGAATATATTATATCCAGGATGGAAACATCGTCTAATAACAGATAATACCATTTCAACTAAAACCGAGCAGATTCCAGCCAAAGATAAGGTAAAGAAAGATGTTTTATCACAACAAACTGCCATTAGTGAGAGTTTAAATCAGTTATATGAGAAAATATTTACACTGAAAGAAAAACTTCAGAATTTAGAGAATACAAGAGATCGTAAACAGAAACATTCTTCAGCATCTTTTTCTGAAAATAAACTATTTGGAAAGTCTCCGATTGAAAATACAACACCATGCAATTTTGATGATAATAAAAACCAAACTTAATATTGAAGAAATTAACACTTCTGAAACTAATGAAACTCTCAGTGAAATAAATAATAAGTGAACACATTGTTAATGCACAAACTAATCTACAAGATAATTCTGTCATTAATCAACCTAAAATCAATTTGAATTTTCTCCCATATGAAGTTTCTAAAAATACTGAAGGTATTAATGAAATTGAATTATTTACCTGTTTTGAAGAAGATTACTGGTCTAAGGAGATGGATGACAGTGATAAACAGGAGACAGGGAGAGAGATGGAAAAGAATGAGAAAATATTGAAATAAGTTATGAGAAATAATGAGACTGTTGTAGAAATATTGGATTTGGAAGTAATAAGGAAGAAAGAACGAAAAGAAGATCCAAGTGAAGTTAAGTTTGTTTTAGAGAATCACTACAACAAGATTAACGTCTATACAAAAGATGGGACACTGTTTGATGAACGCTTACTGTAAAATGTGTGTAACCGTGGAATGCAGGTTTATTACTCAAGCCGTATTAGACTTGATATTTTAGTTAATATTACTTGAAGTGACTGTTACTGGTGACTGAATCATTGTGACTGTGACAGTGATGGAACTGGTTAGACTATCAGTTAGCAGGAAGGTGATCTTGAAACAAGTGATTTAAATATGGAACAAAAATAGTTGAATGCTATTTTGCTAATGAATTTATAACTGTGAATTTTAATTAAGTTACATTACGGAACTCTTAATGTTTGGTTTGACACATGAATTTTTAGAATATGTTTTTATTTAAAAAAGAGAAAGTGGATGACAATAGTTGTCAAATTAATAAAAAGTAGTTACGAAACTAGTTTACAAGCTCAGAAATATGGTCTAAATATTGTAAGAAAACGACAAGACTAGAAACTTCTGGGTTTTGCGAGATTTTAGATTGTTCTCAAAAATGGATAATCGTATTTAGCATATGATATTAGTATTTTAAAAGGAGTATTTGTTTAATGATAAATATCGTTGGTAAAGGTTGACTAATGTGGAAAATGGTGTTTAAGCTTAGGAAGAACTATGAAAATATTGATCTGAGAGGAGTTAAGTGATTCATATCGTTATCCAGAAACTGAAGTATTTTGTGGGTAGATTTATGTGTATGCTTGTTCAATATTATTGCTTTAGTATATCAGTTGACAACAATAAAAGTATGCTATAGAGATACAAGTTCGAATCCAACCTATATCATTTTCAAACGTGATATGAATGCTTAGAAAACTAAACAACAAACTTTAATCCAAACGTTGCAGCAAGTTCGATCAAATTATCTCAAGTGCTGATAACAGAATACGTACCATAACATTGACTAGCAAAGTCTTCCGTACTACCTGAAAATGTGTTTCAAATATTTCTTTGTATTGTCATCGTTTTAACTACAGACTAGTTCATTCCATAATATTGCAACCACATCTACAGGTTTAGTTCCATTAGTTTCAATAGTTCATAGGTGAGAGCAACAGCATGCAAAACTAATGAGAAATCACACATACATCAAAGTAACAATGAATTCACCTGTAAGTACAATTAAGCATGCACAAACATTAGCAATTAGTAGTGATTTCTACCAATAAACCATGCACCGTTAGTAATATACTTTGAAAAGTATAGACACAAATTTATAAGAACAGTTCTATTTACATTATTGCACTTACTGCAACATTCATCCAAGGAGAAAACTCAAGTTTCATTACAGAATCCAATTCAGTTTTACCTTTTGTCTTGATTGAAGTATTTTCTCCATTACATCTCATTATAGTTGTAATTATAAAATCCTTAGAATGTTCAGCTTCTAAATTTAGCACCAAACTATCCATATGAAAGTGTACGTAATACAAATTCTTCATTTAAATCATTTAAGACATTTCTAACGTTGATACACAAAATATAAACATTTTCACAGCTGATGTTCAACTGGTCTGGTCTGGTCTGGTCTAATAGCTTGTGCCGAAATGGCAATTAATTACGACCATCCATGGCACTTTTGATTAAATAATTGCTGTTTTTTATAATATTTTTAATATATGAACAGTTTAACAGTCTATCAGTCTTTATAATTGCTGTTTTAATGTCAGTAAATTACCAGTTGCTATAGTTACAGTCCGCCATAGGCGTCAGTTCAACTCTTTAACTTTAGTCAGTCACTATTATGGTGTATTTTTCACTATCAATTTTGAATTTCAAACTTGGATCACTATTACATTAAGCACTGAGTCACTATATGACGAATCTTGTTAAATTTTCTAGGTATTAAGACCAAAATCACTATGTAGTTGAGCAAATTAAATACTAAGAATTTCAGCAGCTTCCATCCGTTAAGCCGCCATCTTGCCGAATCCCGATGTTCAACTGGTCTGGTCTGGTCTAAGAACTAGTGCGGAAATAGCATTAATTACGCCCATCCATGGCACTTTTGATTAAACAATTGCTGTTTTTTAATAATATTTTTAATATATGACAGTTTAACAGTCTATCAGTCTTTATAATTGCTGTTTTAATGTCAGTTGATTACCAGTTGCTATGGTTACAGTCCGCCATAGTCGTCAGTTTAACTCTTTAACTCTAGTCACAGTCACAATTATGATGTATATTTCACTATTAATTTTGAATTTCAAACTTGGAACAGTATTTATTACATGAAGCATTGAAGCACTATATGACGAATCTTGTTAAATTTTCTAGGAAGGAAGGCCGAAATCACAATGAAGTAGAGCAAATTAATCACTACGAATTTCAGCGGCTTCCATCCATTAAGCCGCCATCTTGCCGAATCTTCTGTGATATTCTCCATCAGAAGATGTGATGAATCTTCTGAAGTTCAACTCATTTCACGAATCAAATATCGTATAGTCAAGTAGTTTCATATTCGTATTTTGTAATCTAGCGTGGACTTGGCTTATTATGCACATCCATTGCGCGTTCGTTTTAAAAATTGCTGTTTATTTTAATACTATTTATAATACAGTTTTACAGTCTATCAGTCTTAATAATTGATGTTTTAAGGTAAGTTATTTATAAGTTGCTATGGTTACAGTCCGCCATAGTCGTCAGTTCACTCTTAAAACTCTAGTCACAGTCACTTTTAGATGTACAGTATTTCTCACTGTCAATTTTGAATTTCTTATTGAAGAACTATTGTATGATACACTGAAGCATTATGTAATATATCTGAAGAAATTTTCTTCAATTGAATCCAAAAACACTATCAAAATATTCAAATTAAACACTAATCAAGTAGTTTCATCCAAACCTCAATTGCTAATTGGTCATAACCCAAGATCTTAGAGTACATAATATATAGAGCGTGCATTCTCAATACGATATTAGGCTTAGAGATCGTAATAAATGGATGGTGCATTTCCAATCTCAAAATTCTATTCTGTCAATTCACTCCTCCTCTCAAAAAAGAATAATAATAATGGAGTTCATTTAATAACCATATTTCAAGTCATGCACTGTTCTGTTCGTATCTTCTCGGATTGCATCTACACAACCCTCTTGCCACCAGGTTAACCACATTGAACGGTTCTTATAAAATATGCTAGACTTTAGGTATTGACCCAGTTCCATATCCTTTAACAGTAAGTCTAAATAATCTAACATCTTGTCTTGGAAGTCTTTCTCCTTTGGTTTACCCTTAACCTCCGGTTTCTCAGTTATTTGCTCTTTACTTAATGTTCTTGTAAAATCTTAGTTGAAGTAATCCTTTCTGTAGCGGTTACCAGCGTCAGATCTTTAGAGCCTACATCCTTTTCTGTACATTTCTTCTTAACCAATCGGATCTCTTCAGTATTATAATTTTTAAATTTCTCCGATACCAAATTTTGCAAATCTTCCTGCTTTTTTGACAATATTGCTTCTTCCAATTTGGTTATTACAGCTAAGAAGCCCTGATCAGGGATTTTGCCAGACACACTAATGGGTGATGTCACCCCTCGAAATAGACAAACACTCCCCCATCTTAAAAATTTTTACTGTTAAAAATCGGTTTAAGTCCTTCAAAATTCTACTCGCTCCCCCTAACTTTGTTTCGACTTTGCCCCATAACTAAAAATTATGGCAGAAACCTTGGAATTGATGCACTCAACACGTCCTCTTCCCGAAAGGAAATGAGTTGGGGGAATAGAGAGTATGGAGACCATTATGGATTAGAAAATAAGTAATGTTAAGACGCAGTTACAAGCTGCTTTGAAAGCTCGGGTGGATACTATCTAGTTTATAACAGATAAAATCAGTAGTGTTCACGCAGGCGTTAAGGATATTCGTTCTTGAATCAATCAAATGAAAGCTGATATAGAAAGAATCGATTCTGAAATTATTGAAGTTCGGAAGGAAACTTCAGAATCTTTTGAGTTACTGACCCCCATTTATTTTTTTTAAATCGAGAAAAACCGAGCAAAACTCTACTCACACCCTCCCAATTTTGACTTTATACCTCTCAAACTGAAAATCCTGGCGGAACCCCTGGTTAACCCGAACCAGAGAATAACTGACTTCATGTTTTTCTACCAACTGTTTACATTTAACAAATAAA
>JAGDQP010060474.1:0-12199 GCA_022664845.1 Lepisma saccharinum
AATTCATTTCTTAATCTACCAAAAATAAGGCAAACGCTTATAGTTCACAAAATTAATCTATTCTCTACTTTCGTGTAGTATATTAAAACAAAATCAAATATTCGCAAATGTACATATTTTGCAAAGTTCTTGAAAAACGAAAGTGTAACAACTTGTTAATTTCGAATGCGAATCCCACAAAAAGTTGTTTCATGTTTATAGAAGCCATGGATATAAATACGGTAGACGGATTGCCTGTTCCAATACAATTAAGCTGGGTCAAATTGACGCCGGCTTTCGATTAATCTTGGCTAAATGATTGGGATTAAGTTGCGTCTTATTGATTGTCCTATGCCTGGACGTGTGGGAGCAAAGAATGGAGGAAGATCTAGATAAGGAAGATAGGTGAAATATTTGAAGATTTTAATTATGGTATTGTACGGAACATGATGTTCAGTTGCTTTTTTAATCAATTACACCTGCCAGGTACTCATGGTTTATGCTGGCTTCAATTTTGGATCGCTAGAAGTAGATCCGTCTACCGTATTTACATCTACGCATAGCACCAAATGCGATCACTAGGTAGCAGAACTACATAACACAGAGAATATGTCATTACAGGCAGTGTTTCTTGCGGAATATTTTATTCGGAGGGTTCGTGGGATCTCACGAAAATTATAAATAATACGTATTGTCTCAAATGCGCTAAAATATAAAATAACGATAATAAGTCACACTTTATTACTTAACCTCAAAATAACATGAACAATATTTATAGAAAATGTTATTCTATACGTATTTCAGTATACATATGGGTAATACAAGTGTTGAGACTATTTTGTCCGGAGGAATGGTTCAATTCCACCGGGAGGGGAAGCCCCCGAAAACACTGATTGCAGATATTACGAAGAAGCTTTGTGATGACTAGAGTAAATAGATACAGGAACTTTACCACGAAAGTTGTCATCAGTTTCGACTCGTGTGCTTGTCGTGAAGCAGTGCTGCATAAAGAATATTGACAAGCATCAGCTGGAAAGTTGCTGGCTTGCTGTAGTGGTTAACGTATAGGATAGCAACTCGGGTAACCCGATTTCGATTCGCGAAGACATGGTATTTATTTAATCTTGCGTTAAAAGAAAAACATGTTACTTCTTTATATATATATATATATACGCATTTTCAATATTTTCAAAATTCACTAGCCATTGGTTAGGTTTGAAAAGACAGGTTAGTTTTTTTTATACCCGATCCACTCGTTCTGTGTTAGTTCATCGCAATGCTAAGAGTTGGGTCTGGAAAGGGAAGTTCCTGTACCGATTGAGCGATGTGTTGGCTAGGAGGAAAAAGGACTGTAGTGTCTGTGACTGATCAAATGACTCCCCAAATTGCGGCCTTTAGGAGAGACTGTGCTTTTCCCGACGTTGGTTAGAACCTCATACGAGTAGTTAAGTAGTTTAAAAGCAGAGATTTCAGTGTCTGAGAAAGGAATGAATACTGTGTTTAATGGTAGCAGTTGAGATAGTACCCTCCGACGCAGAGAGAAATGGTGAAAAGTAATACAATGTTCATCAGTGACATTTGTATGACAAAATGTTTAATCGAGTCATTATCACAATTTGCAATTGGTGAAGAAACATAATACTAGGGTTCATAAAACTGTACGATGAAAATATCTCGACACAGTCACGTCCAAACACTACACTGAGAAAAAGATACTCCGTAAATAATGGCTAAACAAGAAGAGATAAACCTGAAGCTTTCAGCTGGATAATGTAATTTGTTCTGTGGATATAATGGAATTACAGAAGTACTCATGATGTCTTAGGTAGTGCATGACATTCGGCTTTCTTGAATTTCCAAGCTCACACTTGCACAGTACAAAAAATCATGATCACGTCACGGTTACTTCTTTGAAATCATTCTATCGGGATGACTACACGGACAGATGAACTATTACTATTTTAACGAATATGTTGTTACAACATCCAAACAGTTTGTTCTCACTTCACCTTTATTTAGGGAGCCTATAATCTCGATGACTACTGACATATGTGTAGCAGATAACCAGCACAAAGCAGCAAATGTAAAGAGGTACTAATTTCGTACAATTTTAGATCGCATAAAAGATTTATACGAACTACAGAAAATAATTAACTGCTATAAACATATATGGTTTCCAAAGATAAACAAGTCGAATTTCTTTAAATCCTGCTCAAGGCGATTTTTTTTTCAATTTTACTCAGTATCACCAAGCAAAAATCAGAATGGAATCTATGGTAGAAATTCTAAAGTCTTCTTTCCTCGTACTGCGAAGAAAATTTAAGTGTTAGGTGTCAATTGGTTTAATAGTTAGGAATGCTGTAGCTTAGAAATGTTCTCTACGTATATAGATACTGTATGAACAATGTGTGTACACTGTTTAAACAACACTCATGCACTATGTACAAAATTTGTTTATTACAACTAATATGTCCGTGAAAATCATTGCCTTTTATTGATGACTATCCATAAACTGAATATTCGATAAAAGTAATAAAGTTTTGGGTAATGGTCGGGGTTGTGGGGATATAACAGTTATCGTCTGCCGCTCCATAACAACTTTAATCACACAGATAAATCAATTTGAATAATGTGTTCATCTAACGAAGCAGCAAAACTCACAGCTAACAGATGATGGAGAAGATTCATACCTGGTTCTACTTAAACAAGTTTTGTCATATTATTTTTTGCTTTCATTCCAAGAGACATACATTAACCTGGGAGGGACGGAGCTCGTATTTTATAAATGCGTGCTGCGGAAGTGAAGTGAAATGCTAGTAGCATCAGATAGGCCGATGGGCGGCGTGTGCACAAATCAAAGAAACCACAACATTTCTAACTATTAAATCATCTAACATGAGCAGAATCAGGTTATTGCTGAAACCAAAGATAGGTTAGGGTGCTCATTATTCAAACAATTGGAATAACGAAAACAGAGTGATTTCTTTCCGACAAAAGTCCATACTAATTATGTATATTATATACTTATATCTCTTCAAGTAATATTTGTTTCCTATTTTCATTTCTTTCAGCTTGTTATACTGCTGGTGTGGCTTGCCAGCGCCTGTTACAGCGCACCTCGTCTATTTTGGTTTGGAACTTTAACTCACGACCTTGGTGATGGCCAGTGTGAAACCATTTGTGTACCTGATCGACAGAAATATGACTCAAAAACATTTGATATGATCAATTGTGCTCTCCTGTACGTTCTTCCACTTATCATAATGACTGTGTTGTACGCCAGAATAGCCTATGGACTTTGGAGTAGTAGTCGATTGTTGGAGATCCATCTCGAATCAATTTCCAAGACTTATAACTCCGATACGTATTCGGATATTTGTAGTTCTTGTCAACAAATGAATGCTGAGGTATCGAATCTTAAGATAAAATTTGAGAAGAACCATTCTTCTAAACTTGATGAGTGTTCTGAAGACCATAATGTGCATATCAGTGGTGGTCACGATTGTTTTACATCGGAATCGTCATCTCCGTTTGCAACGCCTACCTTTACAAGGTTTGGGACCTTTGACTCGCTTGGAGGGAATTGTTACGTATGTACCTTTCGCAATAGACAAAATAAAAATGGTGTTTTGAGAGAACCGTGGGAAGTCACTTTAGAAAGTAACAAGCGTCGAACGAAGACTGTTCTTATAAATAAACCCTACAAATATTGCATTAAACCTAAGTCGAAACCATCTAGAGCAACGTACATGTCGTCTTCACATCAAGTTCTGAACGCAAGACGCGGTGTTATACGTATGTTAATAGCTGTTGTACTTGCTTTTGCATTGTGTAATCTTCCATATCATGCGCGCAAGATCTGGCAGTATTGGTCATCGTCATATCGTGGTAGTAGTTCTCTAAGTTCTATTCTAACACCGCTCACTTTTCTTGCAATGTATTTCAATTCGGGAATCAATCCAATTTTATATGCATTTATGTCGAGAAACTTTCGCAAAGGGATGTGGGAATTGTTATTCTGTTTAAATCGTAAAAAGCATCATTTCGTTAGACGTAGTTCAAGTAGATCAACAACCAAAGCTTTTACAGTGTCTACAAATCCAGATACTTGATTAGCAAGTAACACTAGTAAGGCCATGCGCATTGCTGCCAAACGTCACGAGAAATTCTCTTTTCAGATTCCCGAAGACGCAGAATTTGAATATGACATTGATCCGTTCAAAGAACAAGTGAAGGTGCTTCGGTGTAAAAGTAACTCGCTTCCAACGCAGGTGCTTTCGCGTACATTACCCTCTTCTGATGCTAATAAACGTGTTCGTATTCAAAGTGAAAACATTTTGATGGTAAATGAACTGAGTACTGAAAGCAAAGAAGATCCCGCTGAAATGGCTTGTTAACAAAAATTAGTGTTGTAGTGTTTCGTGTAGTGTGACTGACAACCTGTATATCAACAATTTTTTGCTACACTTCAGAAGAAAACAACCGTATCAAACTTTAGTTATGTTGTATCTAAAAATATTTCCGCACTATTTTCACTCGGCTTGAGAAGAGAACAACAGTGAAACCTCCGTATGGTATGGATGAATATAAATTGTTCATTCTACTTAAGAAGAAAATAAAAATATAAAATTGTCATGTGATGACTGAAAATTCCTATCAAATTTTCTATTAGAGTTATCTAGGTCTTTGAATGCGTTTGTGTAGGCTATTTCCGTTTTTGAAGGTAACATAACATAATTAGTTATAACGTTCTAAGATCTCCTTTCCACTTTGTAACTATGGAGGAAATTTATTTTCCTCAGATATACTTAGATCATGGGGGTCTGTTATGATGTTTTTGCCTCAAAATGTTTAATAGATATCTTAATCTATGTTTCATACTTTTTTATTCTATATATACTTATATATAGAAATGACAAGATCTTCTTTCAATAAGTACATTTTTTTCTTGTAACTTAGCTAATGTATAAAACATTAAATATATTATGTTGTTGTGAGTTTACAATACTGTGAATAAGATTCTAATCAAATAATTTATTTCTTACTAAATTGATATATTTACTTTAATAAAATGTTGTTCTTTGTATTGTGTTGATTATTTATTGAAAGTGTTAGGCAATACTTAGAGTGTCCTTGTGTCAGTTATTAGAATGTGTATGGGGATGTTCAGCATATGTTTTTCAGGAATTTGAATTTTATTTATGGCTTTTACGCATCTAAGGCTCAGGCTGGGATAGGGGAGGGGACAGGATGTGTGAAGTTATCGGCCAGGGAATATGTTAGAGGTGCCATCCTGGCATCCTGGTCTCATGTAACTGAGGAAACAAAACATGGAAAAACCTCAGTCAGGATTCTTGGTCGCTGTGATCTAACCCACGACCTTCCGAATGCTACGTCAACGTTCTACAATATTGTTCATGTGTTTTGTGTTTAATTTGAGAGACAGGATTACTCATTTCATTTGTTATTCCTAAAGTTACAAATATCTAGTCTCCGTGACGGAAATTGTTGACTTTGGGTTTGTATTGAGCACACGACGCAGCTTAAAGCCATTCTCAAGCCAGCTTCACTTTTTTTATCTTTTGAAATTGTGCACAATTGCAGTAGGTTACTGCTGACATTGTTAGTATGTGAAATTGGGACGTTGGCTATTAGTTAAAAAAAATATATATATATAAAAGGATTTTAAAAAACACGCTTTTTACGATCGACTAAAAATAAAAAAAATAGTAAATTGAATTAATCCTATGAATCGGAAAATAAAAGCGTGGGTGCTCTTATATATTATGATTTTATGATAAGGTAAGCAAGAGTACCCATGCTTTTATTTTCCGATTCATAAGTTTAATTCAATTTAGTATTTCTTACATTTTAGTCCATCTTAAAAAAGTGTATTTTTAAAAAAAAATCGTTTATTAACTTTTTTTGTGTATAATAGATGAATATTAAACTCCCTGTGAGATAGGCAACTGAAACTTCACAGAATAGAAGCGGCGTTGCGTGCGTTCAAGGATAATTTTCCATTATTTTAATAATTAGTTAATTTCAGTTAACTGGATTATTCTCTCGTTTACCTAATGATTGAATATTGTATTGTAAACTGAAGCAAGCAAGTTTAGAAAATTTCAAAGAAATCGGATGATGGAAAGTGAGTTAAAAATCAGTAACAAGATTTGTACCAGAGATGATTACAGAGCAACTTAATATAAAGCGTGTAAAAAAAATAATAAGTTAACTGATGAGTTTTATTGTAACTCTTCAAGATAAATATCCCAATTTATAATTATCTTCACAGATGAATTTATAATATAGGTTTAAACAATTACAATATTCTGAAGTACTTTAAAAGTGTTTAGCTGCAGATAAGTACGTGCATACATGGTTAAAACATAAAATGCATGTGCAGATGCATTATAAATATATTAGTGTACAAATGTGAAATAAAGGGTAGTTTCGGAAACCAAAAGTATATGGTGATACTAAATAATAGAAGCAAATCTCATCTTAGTGGTGCCACAGCTAAATACATAATTATGTTGTTATTTACGTATATACAATAACAGTTGTGTATGTGGCTTAACTGTATTATATGGACACCTTAGTGCACTTACTTTCGCGTACAAGAGTCAACATTACTGTTAGAAATAATATCCTAAGCAATCTGACATATTATTGTGTCTTACAAGGGTCATTATCTAAGTATCCCCGTCCTATTTCCTTGAAATTTTGTAGATGTGTGGCCGGATTTACCATTAGGTCTAATAGGTTAATTAACATTAGAAATAGTAAAACAAAGATTACTGCTTATATTAGGAATATCTTTACTAACATTTTTGCCTTTGTACACACTAATAATCATTTTTAGTCAATGCTACATATAGAGCGAGGCAGTCAGCTATACCCCTGCCAACAGACAAGAGGTGTTTTTTGTTGAAGCAGTCTATATGCATGAAGGCGTAATTTACGCTAGATTTTTGTACATGAGGAAAATTAAAGTGTCTTTTTCTAACATGTCTTTTCGGAGCTGTTTTTTTAACATTCAAAGAACAACCCACCTATTCAACGTAACGAATAGTTTTGTAGTGTCGATTTTGTCCGTTCCTAGAGATTGTTAACTTGAATTGTGGACCAATATACTGTTTTATTAATGCCATTATTATATTATTATTAACGATATTGAATCATATTTTTAAGTAACCATATTAGTATAATTAAATAATAATAATAATAATAATTATTATTATTATTACGAAACGACGAGCGGACGGAAGAGAGTAATTTGTCATAATTTGAAGGTAGGAAGTAGAAAAAGACGGAAGGGATAAGAGACGGGGAGCTGGAAGCCATGGGTGTAGAGCGCCTAGGCGCATAAATCCGGCCCTGTGTGTAGAGGGGTTAAATTAGCAAACACCTATTTCTTTATTTCGGCCCAGAAACGGATTCAGTATAGCAACCACTCTCCAGAGATTAACAATGTCAAAAGTGGAAGACTTAGAACACAAAATCCCCCCTCCTATTTCCTTGGAACTTTGCAAGTATGTGGGTGGGTTAAAATTAGCAGACATAACTTTTTTGTTTCATCCCAAAAGCGATTTGAGGGGGCAATCTTCACCATCGAAAGTTCAAGAATGCCCGTACTGTGGAAGTGCTATAACGCAAAAATGCCCGATTTTCCTGAGAATTTGCAAGTGTGTAGAGGGTAGAAAAATAGGAGGTACATATTTTTTTTCTTGATCGGGAAGCGATATAAGAGGGGCAACCCGCTTACAAAATTCAAGAATAACTCAATGCTGATGTGCCAAAAGTGAAAGAAATATGCATTGAATAAGGTAAACTAGGCATGTGGCTAACACAGAGTGTGTAACGGAACATATAAAGCGCATAAATACAGGAATAACCAACCACCAATGGCATTACAGTTGTACAGACATGCCAAAATAATACCATTTTGTTTCTTATGTATGAACAAGACCATGGAGAAGAAGAGCCTGTATGAAAATTCTATTAATAAAAATGAACAGAAGAACCAGAGTCGAGCGGGTAACATCAGAAAATTGAAAATATGAACTTTTTTTCATGATCCTGATATCCCATATTTTTTCGCAGATCTGAAATATATATATACAAAAATCTTTTATACAACTTCCACACCGTGTATGTAAGATCTACTGCTTTTAAAAAGCTAGACAGGTACTCGTTATTGTCACTGGTCTGTCCTCGGAAAAGTAGTAAAAATGAATTAGGAACAAAAATTTAAAAAAAAAAAAAAAAAACAAATTCCATTTGGTTTCTTGCAAGGTTTCATGGTACATAAAAGTCACAATAATGGTACCGTACTCTACAACAAAATGAAAACATAATGTTTGTTGACATTATGCACATCTTATTAATGTCACTTCGACACAAACATCGCATGGAAGGTTATTGTATCCACCAAAACAGAATGTCACTGGATTCTCGAATGAACGTGGCCTTTCGTTAAAGTAACCACTTGTATGCATGCACATTGAAAGACGTGTCGAAATTTAGGAGAGAACTAGTTATGTGTGAGGGATTGTAGTTTAATCATATTATTTCGTTGGTGCAGATTAATGTCACTGTGTAGTAACAGTATGAGATCGTAAAATATCTTTAAAAAAGAAATCGAAATCCTAAATCGATACACAGCTTTCCAAACAAAATTACATGTGTCTTAAATTTATCCTCTCTACACACTTGCTAAGTTTTAGGAAAATCGGAGATGGACATATTGTGTGCACTTCCACATTTTGCCATTCTTAATATTTGTACTGGGTTTGCCCCCCTTCAAAAAGTTTGTGAGATGAAACAAAAATATACGTGTCTCTTAATTTTAACTCCTCTACAAATGTGCAAAGTTTTAAAGAAATCGGAGGGGAACATTTTGTGTTTTAACATTAACTTCTACATTGTGCTATTCTTGAACTTTAGAGGGGCTTTGCTCCCATCAAACAGTTTTTGGTCCGAAAAAAAATATACATTTCTACTAATTTAACCCATCAATACACATGCAAAGTTTTAAGGAAATCAGAAGGGAGTACTTAGATAATGTCCTTTGTTAGTCGCGTATTTCTATCCAGCTGTCTAAACTGACATCTAGCACGTCTATATTTACCTTCGGCTCATCGGGATTGTACGTAAGGAAAGCTTATAGTCGCTGCATTCTCCTTCTTTATACAATGGCCAGAATAAAGCATTTACGGAACAGCCTGATAAATACAACTTCAGAAATAGGCTGAAAGATAGATAAAGCTCGACATTTGAACCTGTGACTGGTTTACGAACCAATTAACGGCGAAACAGTTAAATAAATGAATAAAATACATACAGTTTGGCAATCTAAGCTTTTATCTAAAATCTATTAAAAACCAGAAAATATTGTTTTCGTCTATTAACAACTATTTTGCGGATACATTTTAAACTTAAAAAAAAAACACTAATTTTTACCAGTATCTGCTATGAGCGCCTGACACTTCTTTCTAAGTCACATAATTCCTAAAAGTTATAAGTAGCCGATTCATTTTTATAACACGTTAGATATTCGTATATATAGCGGAAGGTTTTGAAATATTTTTATGCATCTTTTATTTAACTATTTGTAGTGTTGAATATCTTAAAGTTAATTTGCTATACTAGTTAAAGATTATGGCGTTGTGTATGGGAAGTCTGTTCTGAGAGTCTTTCTTGAATAACACTCAAAGCCAGCAAGCAATAAAGTGAAGCGGGTGCTAGACGTTTGTGCTGAAAAAAATCGAAATGGCGCTTCACCCATCTTGGAATTTTACCTTTACAAATACTAATAATTGATGTCTGTATTGTCATCAGGGACACAAATATGCATATTCAATTCACTATGCAATATCCCTGTGATGAAGGAAGAGAGGATATTTCAAATTATAATTATAAGGGGGGAAACTTTGGCAGGCGGTACATGATATAGAAACAACAAATAAAAGCATTTAAAATAATCAAAAAATACACAGTTTTGGAGAAAGAATAGTGTAAATCTGGCGTGATATCGTTATAAATAACTCATAATCTGACTCATAATCAATGACTCAAATATTGTAAAACACCTCAGCTCAGTAAATCAAAACGAATATTTCACTGAATAAAATGATTTTTAACCAAACTTTATGTTTGGAGAATTCTCCTTAGAAAAAAATTCAATCTATGTTTGTAAACTGTGAACTATTAATTCCAAATTAACTAACTAATGGTTTTATTATAAACAAAACCAAAGCGCCCTCGTATAAACTCAAGTTAGTTTATAAAGTATGACTAATCTACGGCGCATGGCTTATCTCTGTCTACTACCAGTAGCTACCAAATGGAGAATATTATGCGGTTTATAAGGACCTGTCCGATTTAGAGTTTATGTGATATTATATTCCATGGTTTCAGATCATGACAAGTTCAATGATGTATGGCTCAACTCTGTCGGATATGTAGTTGCTGAGATCTAGGGGACTGGCGGACAGACAAACTGCACAAACCCTATATCTTCTCTTATTCACTGACGTTCATACGGGAGCGCTAACAATAAATTTCTTACTTGTGGTTTCCCGTTTATGATGACACAATTTTACGATGTGTTTTATTCCGATTTTTTCATACTTTTTAATTCGCCATGGTTCATCGTGTCCTCAAATCTGGCAAAGTTAATTTAACTCATTTCCTGACGACATACAATGATGAAATTTTACACAGCTGCGTAAGTCGGGTGACAATACAATATTCCATTGTTACTTTCCTATATTTCTGTATGTTTATATATTTTAAAAGCATGTTCTCTTTTTCTTAGTAAAACCTTCTTTATCTTAAAATAATAATAATAATAATAATAATAATATATATATATATATATATATATATATATAACAACCATGTTGCGTTTGACTGCAGATACTTTAGGATTTTGGTGACTAAACATCAGCTTAATATATATAGTTAGGGTAAGGAAAAATTATCCGAACACCGAAATAACTATAAAAATATATTTCAAAAGTTTTTTAAAAACATATTTTTCTTGAACAATTCGTACTAAAAAGTAAAATATAATTTTACTGGGAGATCCGGGTTGGAATCTCGGTCGCGGCGGTTGTCAATGTTTCTGTGTAGATGTTAACATTTACCATACACAAGGTTATTTATGAAAAGGAGTAATATGATCTATTCTTTCGTACTGCATGGATAGCAGAAAGGATTCCTCAACTAAAAATCTCCGCATGAGAAGTGTGTCTGGACCTCGTAACCAGCAATGAGGAACTGGAAGAGTGTCTATGCAAGAGGAACATTTCATATACACAGAGAACTGGCCGTGCCGTGGAGGTGTAATGGTAGCATACCTAGCAGCCACCTGGGAGATGCGGGTTCGAGTCCTGGTCGTGGTGGAATTTTTCTGTGTTAATTTCAAAATATAAGTTTGTTTATACATGAGTAAAAGGAAAAGCCAGGGGGCACAACCAATTGAAGAATTTATGAAGTGACTGTATATGAAAGCGCGCTCAATTTTTTCGTTTTAGTCATGGATTAAAAAAAATGTTTTTTTTTCTTTTAAGTACGAATTGTTTAAGAAAAGTATGTTTTAAAAAGTCGTTATGGCTTATTTTTTTAAAAAAGCTGAATTTACTTTGTAAATCAGTTAGACAACTTTGGCTCAGGCGTAGAGTTATTGTGATTTGCCTCATACTGAATTCAAAGAGCGAAACTCCGTTCGATTTGAGCGAAATATTTCATATTTCGAGAGCAGAAAGATGGATCAGTCTTTTACAGTAAATTTTCAACGAAAAAAACATTATAAATTTTTGCTAAAAAAAACAAAAAAGGTGGATTTTATGGTAGTTTCGTTTCATGGGAACCCAGACAGGATAATTTTTGGTTGAATTTATATCTATTGACGTAAAGCTTTGATCTTTTCAACACAAGAACGACACAATAAAATTATGATAATATAAGACGATGCAAAAGGGAATATTTATTCATAAGTAGTGAAAATGAAAAGTAATGTACTTAGGAATGATAAAGAGTAAATGCTTAGGTAATAAATTTCACAGTAGGGCTTCGTGTTTCAATAACCTTCGCAGTAACAATTGGAGGAGAACAAACTTGACTAGTAGCCATGATGTATTGCAAACCACTCTAAAAGATGAGAAATAAACCACTCAAAAACGATAAGAAATCGCTCTTTCAAATTTGAAGA
>JAGDQP010060475.1:0-12199 GCA_022664845.1 Lepisma saccharinum
GTTAATTTCCTCAGAGAAGATACCACTTTTATATTCATGTGATTAATGTGTTTTATTTTATAGTAAATACATACTATCTGTTGTTCCAGAGTGTGTCGAAGAAGGAAATTAAAGATGCTGCACCTTGACCTTCGTTGTGGTACCAAAGATCAAGAACGTGTAACATAGAGCAAGTGTACCAGGTCTACGTATAGTAAAAACAAAACAATAGTCCGATTCGTGTTCTCTTTGGGTTGGGGTTGTTATTTACATGAGTTTAAAGTGTTTTATGTGAACATTTATCTTTTCTGGCTGTTAAGTAGTTATTTCTTTTTCTTTTTTGCTATTTGACTCTTGACTTTCTAAACTCATTTTTAAAATAATCGTGAAACATCATGCTTTAAAATACAGAAAGAACATTTTTTTTACTAAATCAACCGTGTTTATTTACTATCAATATTAAACGAAAATAAAATTGTATTTCTTTCCTTATATTTGGGGTTGTATTTTGTATTTTTATTAATCTGAATGCTAATTTTTTAAGGGTGTTGTCATGTCTTATTTATAGCCAGCTGGCTATGCATGACGAACTTCGAAGAAAGCACGCCACCGTGGAAGGTAATTAAAAATTAGTACGCACATTCCTCAATTAAGAATACCATCCCGACGTTTATCTGGGACAAGAAAATACGGAAAGAATTCAGTGGAAGTATCCAGCCCAGAACAGAACTCAGACAAGAAAATTTCAGGTCAAAAGATACACTGAACCGCGGTTTTAGGTAGATTTCGAAGAAAAATCTACCTATTGAGATCAGTACGATATGAAAGTATATATATATATATATATATATAAACGCTAGCGGCCATTTTGGATCCAAAATGGCCGCCGAACCCATTGTTGTATAGAATACACAGCCTAAGCCGCTGGGACTATTGAAATCAAATTTGGCATAAAGGTACAACATCACTGTTTGATTACGAAAATGTTACCTAATGAATTCAGGGACGCCATCTTGTATCCAAAATGGCGGAAGCAAGAAATCTATTTTCCATATCGTTTGAGCTAGAGATACGAAATTTGGCATAAAGGTGTATTGTCACTAGTAGTTCAAGAAAATATTACGAAATGTTGAAAAAGCCGCCATCTTGGATCCAAAATGGCCGCCGAACCCATTGTTGTATAGAATGCACAGCCTAAACGGCTGCAGCTAGAAATATCAAATTTGGTAACACTGTACATTATCACTTGTATGTTACTAA
Organism: Lepisma saccharinum; assembly: GCA_022664845.1. Taxonomy (NCBI): domain Eukaryota; kingdom Metazoa; phylum Arthropoda; class Insecta; order Zygentoma; family Lepismatidae; genus Lepisma; species Lepisma saccharinum. Next base: position 1,240 of record JAGDQP010060475.1, read on the forward strand.
AATATAACATGATGTATCCAAAGACGCCATCTTGGATCCAAACTGGTGGACCTAAACATCCATTTTCCACACCGTTTGAGCTATAGGCACGAAATTTTGCATAAAGGTGCATTATGACGAGTTGTTTAGGGAAATATTACAACATTTGGGAAAAGTCACCATCTTGGATCCAAAATAGCCGCCCAGAATCCCATTTTGCATACCGTTTGAACTGGATAAATGAAATTTTACTTGAAGTTGTACCATCACAAGTAGGTCACGACAATATAAGAAAACTAAAATAGTCGTGAACTTGGATCCAAAATGGCCGCCCCAAAAAACCAATTTCCAAATCATTGAAGGTAGAGAAACGAAATTTTCTTTGAAGGTGTATGACAAAAGAGTAAGTTACAATAAATGGAGCAAACCTTCCCTTTAGGGTCGTATCCCCCCGTGGGAGGGTGCAGATGGATAAAATGGTGGTGTAGTGCTGCAGGGAGATTTTGGTAAAGATAAAGGAAGCACATACTCTCAAAAGCACTGAAGTAGGGAGCGAACCCCCTACGGGGGTCTAGGGGCAGCGCTCCAAGCGAAACAAAGCGAGTATATATATATATATATATATATATGTCTTGTGGGGTATCGTTGAACAGCTCTTGATGAATAATCTACAAATCAATAAATAGTTCGTTGATAGCTCTCATATAAGACAAGATTTGAATTTTTGAAAATAAAAAGAAATAAAAACTTCGAGATCTACCTCAGCCTGTAGGCCTACCGAAAGGGATTTTTTTAGGTACCCAGCATGATATGGTAAGTGGTGGTGTTTTTCAATATATTTCTTGTCAACCATACCTATAGTATATATTTACTATCTGCATTCCAGGTTGAAGTTAAAGTTGAAGCGTATTGTATCAAAATCCCTTATATCCACTTTTATAAAATTTACCAAAAAACAGGTAATTTTGTTGGGATAAATTAGGTTTTAATTCGCAACCTTTCAGTTATAGGTAAAAAGAGCATTATTATTATTATCATTTGCCAAATTATTTAGGAAAAAAGTGGATATAACAAATATTGATAAACGCGTCACAGCTAAATATATTAGGTGTCATTCAGATATTACGTCAGCGCATTTTTAGACAAGTTAGACTCCTTCCTTCCTTAGTAAGCAACATTAAGTAGATGCTCTATCCCTAATACGTAGACGCCCAACAAAAGTAAGTAAATCTTTGTGCTCTATCACCCCCGAATGCTGACGTAATATTTGAACGACTCCTAACAATTAAAAAATGTACATGCTGCAGATATTTAATTGTACTGCTTAGTATCAAAATTCGTTATTTATAGTAAAAGAAATAAACAACGAATTTTAATACTACGTTCCACAGTTATAAATATGTGTTTGAAGCATGTACATTTTTTAATGTCAGGTGTCGTTCAGATATTACGTCAGCATTCGGGGGCGGGGGTTTAAGCTTTTCTTATTTATGCTGGGCGTCTTAGCATTAGGGATAGGATATCTACTTAATGTTACTTACTAAGGGGGAGGGGGTCTAAATTGACCAAAAACGCGCTGACGTAATATCTAGAAAACACACAAAATATTGTGTATGAAAGTGTCTAGAAAGTGCATATAATTGTTCCAAAAGTGCTTGAAAGTGAATAAAGTGTCCTGAAAGTAGTCGAAACTAGTTTCTAAAACACACTTTAGGAGCACATTAAAATTGAGGCACTTTTGTTGTACTTTTGAGCACTTTTGTAGCACTATAAAGGAACACTTTTGTACACTCTTAAGGCACTTTTGAACACCTTTGAGACGCTTTCATAGCACTTTAGTTCACTTTTGGACACTATAAAAGTGTTCGAAAGTGAGCTAAAGTCGTTTCCAGAAAGTGCTCAAAGGTGTTCAAAAAAGTGTAGAAAAAGTGTTTTATTTTTTACAGTGTAGTCGTCGCGATTTCATTATTTTTACATCTGGTGAATCGTACAGTCCGTGGAGTTCTTCATTATGCAGTCTCCTCCACTCTCCTGTCTTCTCGTCGCGTTTCGACCCGTATATCTTTCTCAAAACTTTATTTTCAAATACACGTAATTTATGTTCATTTGCTAAGGTCGTACTTTCGCAACCGTAAAGTATTACCGGCAGAATAACCGTTCTGTATATTTTTAATTTCAATTTCCTTGATATTAATCGCGATGTTAGACATTTTTGGACTGAATAGAAACATGCGATACTAAGCGACTGTTTATTTCTTCCGTGACCTCATTGCTGCTTGTTACGTATGCTACCAAGTATTTAAATTTGCTTACTTTCTTTATGACCTCATCTCTAATTCTTATGTTTTTATTTCCTTCATTCCCTGTGTTTCGGTTTGTTATCATGTATTTTGTTTTATCTATGTTTACCTGTAGACTTATCTCATCGCACGTTTTAACTAAGACATCGGTGTTGCTTTGTAGTGCATCTTTATCGTTCCCTATTAAATCTACATCATCCGCGTATACAAACAGTATATTCAAACCATTCAATGATAGTCCCTTTTTGTCCCCTTTAATTTTTAAAATCGCATATCCTGACGCAAAGTTAAACAGTAGTGGGGACAAGGCATTGCCTTGTTTCAATCCGTTGCGAATCTTGAAAATATCTGACATATTATTACCTATCCGTACTCTGCTTATGGGGTCGCTGAGACACATTTTCACTAGTTGAACCAGTTTTTTCGGAATTCCAAATCTTATCAGGATACTGTATAACTTTTACATTTTGATAGAATCATATGATATTTGTTGAAATACTATATTTAATTCTCTTTAATACCAAAACGCATTTATATTTGGATGTAATGTTAAGGATAATCTATGTAAGCTCCTTTAAGATGGGCCAAAACTGAACTGTGTTCCTCACGTACATCATGTAGTTTCAAACAAGACACGGGTCTTGTTGCGAAGGGGGGAGGGGAGGCGCACGGGTTAGAACCCCCAATCCGTGAGCCTTTAAGACTAAAAGTTTCAAATTTTTTAAATCAATTTTACAAAGCAACAGCTGGGATGGTACCTCAATTTCCTGACAGTTTTCTTCAACATCCCTGCTAAGGAAGTGTGATCACAAATTGTGTCACCCCACCTGTTCAATCCATACATGTAAATATTATTAGAAACTACAAAGTGTAATCTCACCCACAAAAACAATAGAAAAAAATCTTATTATACATTTTAAAGACAATAATATTTGATATCAAATAATTCGAACACTTTATCTATTTCTTTGAGAATTTGCAATGTAGCTAGTTCTGTTTTAATCTTTAAAAACAGCTTCAAATTCTTTTCTGCTAAAATTATTTAAATGCTAATATTAAAAAAAGTCACGTGAAACAGAGCTAATGGCGTTCCTTCGTAAGTAAATATCAGAATTATAATAATAGTAAAATGCATGCACTTTTTCATATTTTTTTTACACAACTATGATTTTTAATCTTGGGAGTCAGTATTGATATTATGAGATCCACCCAGAACTTTTCATTACTTTTCTCCTCTGTATCTCATGAGGTAAAGCTTTTTAAATACATTGAATCTAATATACAAGTTGCTATAGAAGAAAAAAAATACAAGCAAGCGCACACAAACACAAGCACACAGGCATAAACAATTAATATACGCTTGAACGTAACATTCCCTTTTTAATTACAGTTTTCAATTCAAAATTCATTTGTGCATAACATAATGAAGCCATTTAAAATAATTTTCTTTCCGAAAGGATAGAAAAAGAGGATGAAGAAAAACATCAATTTTATATGAATGTTTATTCGAAGATCGATATAGAAAAATATAATTTGAGCAAAGTAAACAATAATTTATGAACATAAATGAAAGGGGATGATATTAAATTCTATGAAGAGTTTCCGGATTTATGGATCAGAAATGCATTTCAGCTTATTAAACTTACATTTTAAAGTATTAGTATACATAAACTATATTTGTGATTAATATTAAATATACATTCTTTCTCAGAACAAAATTGAATATCATTAATCTAAGTAACTAACTAGTCCTAAACGTCGAATATACGTAAGGAATATAATCTTCATTTTATGTCCTGCTTATCTAAATCGTCCTGATTTCATTATTCCTACAACGTCGGGTTAGTCCTAGACTCCGTGAAACTTTACGAAGTTTCTTCGAGCCCGTCCCTTTTTGGCACGTATATCTTTCTCAAAACCTTATTTTCAAACACACGTAATTTATGTTTATCTGCTAGGGTCGCACTCGAACTTTCGCAACGATAAAATATTACCGGCAGAATAACTATTACGTATATTTTAAATTTTAATTGCTTGATATCAATAGCGAGGTTACAAGTCTCTGAATGGAATTGAACCTGATGCTAAGCTCCTTTTTATTTCTTCTGTGACCTCGTTATTTCTTCTTACATATGCTTCTAAGCATTTAAATTGGTTTACTTTCTCTATGTTCTCATTATTAATTGTTAGGTATCTATTTCCTTCATTCCCTGTGTTTCGGCTTGTTATCATGTATTTTGTTTTCTGTACGTTTACCTCGATGTTTCTTTGTAGTGCATCTAAATCGTCGCCTATTAAATCTGCATCACCTGCATATACGAACAGTTGATTCAAGCCATTCAATGTTAGTCCATTTTGTTTTCAGAATCGTAGATTTTAAAGCAAGGTTACAAAAGTAGTGGCAATAAAGTATCACCTTATTTCAATCTACCGCGAATCTCGAAATCATTTGACATATTTTTACCCATTCCTAACGTGCTTATGGGTCGCACAGACATCCTCACAAGTTGAATAAATTTTTTTCGGAATTCCAAAATCGATCCAGGATACTCTATAACTTTTCGCTTGTGATATAATTATATTATTTCTTAAAATAAATGAAAAGCAGATGGACAGTCTTATTGTATTCACATTTATTTTGTAATATTTGTCTCAAGGCAAACATCTGGTCCGGCGTTCTTCTAAATTTCCATGGGTGATCTTCAATTATTTCATCTACGTACACGCTTAAGTGTGTTAGCAGTTTATTACTCAATACTTTGTGATATGTTTGGAGTAACGATATTCCACGGTAGTTATTACAGTCTAATTTATCGTCTTTTATAAACCGGTTATATTACTGAGGTTTCCATTCCTTTCGAAGTTCCTCTTTTCTTCAATTTATGTAGTTCCTTGATTAGTGACGTTCCTCCCGTTTTGATTAATCCAGCTGGAGTATTTGTCTATTTCTGGTGATTTGCTTTCTTTTATCGACATTTCAACCTCGAACTCGCCAAGTTCGGGTGTCAACTCTTGTGCGGTTTAAATTCAAATTCCTCCGTTTGTTCTCCGCTCTGATACTTAAACGTTCACAAATGAAATAAGATACTTTTGAAATGTTAATTTGAAATGAGTGGAAAATATAATTTTGATACTAAAAATCCATTATGAGCAAAGTGGTTAAAAGAATAGGCGAGTGATGAAAAATACTTGACACATAAAAAAAAGAAACTATTTTGGACATTGGAACCTTCCCCCTAAATAAGGCAATTTAAGATATGGTTGATAGAGTAAAATTATAGTAAAGGAGGATAATTCAAATTATCACAATTCTAGGCAATTCAATCTTTTGTAAAGCTGACTGAAAAGCTCGGGAATGGAATGAATGGAAAGGAGTCAATTTGTTTTAAGTTACCTATCGATTTTCGCAGAACATCATTGATAAAATTCAGGTAATCAATTACAGCATTACTAATATAGTAGATACTTTATACATTATTACATTATTATTTATTACTGGAGATATTTCTCCATTTAGGCATTCACCCAGGATATTTGAATACATGCTAAAACACAAAATATAGTAAAATATTTACAATAGGTATTAACACAGTACATTTACATTTGCTCGTATGTAACGGAAGATAAGAATGAGTAAATACCAGCCGGGGTCCATTGAAGGATACACAAAAGCTGTCGGATAAATTTGTAAAGGAAATTGAAGACAAAGAGAAAGGCATGATACCATAGTATTTTTAGATATGAGTATAAAGAAGAAGCGAGGAATGATATACACGGAATGGTACCAAAAATGTTGAACCTCCTTGAACTGATTTAAATGTTGTCCCTCCGGATTATTCAAGGAAGAGAAACTTCATAAGCAACATGGAAGAAAGAATTAGGCAGGTCATCAGTGAAAAAGAAAATTCAGAGGAAAGCATAGATGTTTTTCATGTTCAGTTAAGAAGAAATGGATTTGATAAGAGGAGGTTGAAGTACAGACGGAAAGGAGAGACCAGGAGACAATTAAGAGAGGAAAGAGCGGAACGAAGGAAAATGAAGAAGAGAGGAAACTGTGGGTAAAGAGAGTATAGAAGAGGAAAGAGAAATAATAAAGAGAATGCTGAAGAAGATGGGAGATATTTCAATGTACAGAAAACGATGCAAGAATCTACTGGAGGTGATAAGAGAGAAGAGGAGAAAATCGAAGAGAAAAGAAGAGGAGCAGGGAATGATGGAGAAAAACGGAGTAATTTATAGAATCCTGTGCAGCGATTGTGAAATGTGCTATGTGGAGGAAACGCGAAAGACGTTAAGAGAGCGGATAAAACAACATAAAGATGATGTTAGATCGGAGGACAGAAATTCTATCTACAAACTTATAAGAGACACGGGACATTTAGTGGATTGGAGTAAAGTGATGGTGTTGAGACAGGAAGGTAGAAGGACTGTCAGAAAATTGAAAGAAGCAAGATTTATAGAAGTGGAAGGTGGAAAAGGGACGAACTACAACTCAGGACTTAAAATTGATGAACAGTGGGATAAGCTATTAAGGAGCCTTAAAATATAAATTGTACTTTTGGAGTTAGACGTGGGTAATTTTTGTGTTCTTTTATTTATTTATTTTTCCTTTGTGTTCTTTTATTTATTTATTTATCCATTTTCCTTTTTATTTAATTTTCTTAAATCACATATTTCTACAGGAGAAGGCTTATTTTGGTACTTTATGATTAAATGTAGTAGGATCAGGGGGTCACTTTGTGTAGTCGGTACGGGATTGGCTGCCAGGGGGCCAATCAGGAACCACAGATAGCTGTCTTACTAGAAGTTGTGTTGATTATATGATTTAGTGTGTCTGATGAAGCCAAGTTATTAATTAGTTGGTGAAACTGTTACACGTTATAGTTTTCAAATAAAACCTATTTGCTTTGCTCAGCTATTATTTTAATTACACTTTTTACAGATTGTAGGTTGCACAATCATACACATTTAGTAAGAGATGAAAATAAATAATAATGCACCTTACAGATCACAACTTGAATTATTAATTCTAAGAATTATGGAATATCGTATGAAAATAATACCATGATATTGGATATGTTAGAAAAAATAATCTCATTTTTTAAGAGTTTACAATATGTTTCAGCCTTGGAATCAGTACGATATACAAAATATTAGTTATAGGTCCAGTATTTGTTGTATTATAGTCTAATATCTGTAGTCTTGGTGGCCAGTATATGTAGTTATAATGTCAAAGAATTTGTTTTTCATGGAATTCTACAGTAAATTTAAAGTGAACGTCAATTGGTGTTCTAAGTTTCATGTCTTGCAAATGACTCTATCTTCAGTACGTAGTTGCCAATTGAACGAGCAATAATATCAATATGCTCCTGTACTTTCGATGCCACACAGATATACTTTACACAGCGCCAATCTCAAGAATAATTCTTTGGAGATTAGACTCATGTCCCGCTTTTCTAGCGTTTCCACAATAATGGAAATTCCCTCTATACATAAAATAGCATTTAAATTGAGTTTTGAATTTAGTTTTAAGGCCTTTTAGGTAACTTTGGCTCAGGCGGGATGGATGATGATAGAATGAATTGGTGGAATAAAGAATGTGCTACGAAACGGGAGAACCCCGGGAAAACCTACACACACGGTGTTTGTCCACCACAAAGACCTCATAGCATGAGGAGGGATCGTGTGACGGACAGGTAATTCGCCCTCACATGATTATAACAACATTTAGTGCAATTGGATATTCTTAAAGTAATTTTTATATTCCGACACGCATTGATATCGTCGCATGCATGAAGAGACGCTTGAGTCAACGCCCGGCGTATGTTTGTGTCAGTGCTGGACAATTCTGCCCGAGAGAGCTGGCAACATTGCATCGTCCGATACAGCAGAAGACATTGAGCGTTGCACCGGAGAGGAAACATTGTTCGTGCGCCAGTGACAAAAAACTCTCATTGTACAAGTGTAATTACTTACATATACAAAACTTATAGTGCAAAAGGATCAGTAAGTTCCAAGGATTTACAGGAACACAAAAACCGGACGAAAAGCTGGGATCATCACCGCATAGGAACGAGTAATGTATACCTAGTTTTGCTGGATGACTTGTACGCCGCACTGAAGGTAACCCTTTTCGTTTCTCTTAATTATAGACAACCTGTTGAAATCTAATTACATATTTGCAGTGACTATTTGCAAGCTTAAGAAAGGAATATATTTTATTGTGTCGAGTGAAATGACATCGGATTATGTGTAGCATCGTTGCATCAGTTACATATCGTCAACAGTGCTCTTGAAAACAAAAAAGAAGTCACGTGATTAAACGCGGGTTGTTGATGCTCGGACGCTATTGTTAACGTCGTCGTCGATTATCCGATACGCGTTTCCACCTTGCCTTCGTTTAGATAGTCTTTCTGTGGGCAATAACTAAAGAAATACAATTCAACTAAATAAAGGATCCTATTATTCTTTTGGTATATTTAGTTTAGAGTTGTAGTAGTAGTACGGTTTATTTGTGTTATGTTGTTGAATTACAAAATAGTAGAGAAAGTCTAGACAACATTATTCATTATAACAAACTCGAATGCATCATTAGAGTATGAAATAAAGTAAGTCGTAACTTGCTAGCATTCATTGGACTCGAAAGCAAATAAATAAAAAATTAATGCAAACACAAGAATTGTAAGAAAAAAAAAAGTTTTGTACGGAACTTAAGTAGTCAGTTCAAAACTCCTGTATTATAAAAAAGATACTAATAGCGTAAATTATGTAATACTATGATACAATAGAATTACTCGCGCGGTACAAGTACATTGAACTGTGGTAATATTAGAGGAAACCTAACTCGTAAAAGTAAAGATAATACTATTAAAAAGATTGTGATACAAGTCGCTTACAATTTCTTCAAACTGTCAGGACGTCTGTTAAAGCGACACTTGAAATATAATATAACAATTCTTGATCAGTGCCTACCGGGTATATGTCAACAAAGCACGTTCAGAGATTAAAGCCGAATGTCGAGAAATTTAATTGTACTCCGTCAACTAATGTGAAGTACAACCTTGTTACTTGTTAAAAAAAAAAAAATATTGTTGTGCATGTTAAGTATAAAATATACTTCATCGGACTCGAATGTTCATGGAGCACAGGTGTACGTAAACGTCGTAAGAGCGTAAGGAAAATATAGTTGCAGAATTAAGTAAAAATTGTGTAACGTTGGGCTCAACGCTTTACGGGTACCCGGCCGATAACATTTTCATTAACGATAACCTCTTATAATTTATGTCAAAAGCATTCAGATAAACTTTATTCATTTTTGATCGTTTCGTTATTAGTAGAGTGCATTATTGTGTATGTTACTCCTGTTTTGACACATTCAAACGCACTCAATTTTTGGTAAAATTATCACGTGCCTACAGAAGTAAACGCACACACAAAAGAATAATCCCGTGTGTGCCCTGTAATCAGGTCAAATATTAAATATATTCATTGCGTTGCAGTAACATATCAACTTATTGGCATTTTTATGTATGTTTTACCTTTTATACCGACGGAATACCATAATTCCGGAAAAAGTTCGATTTCTGAAAATAGTAATAAAGTACTCTAAATGGTGTGAAAAGTGTTAGTATTTATTGGAATACTGAAGAAAACATTTCTACTAAGGTATTTCGTGAAGTCACACAAAAAGTGATACTTTTCAATATTTTGGTCGGAGTCAGTAGAAGTGGTGTGGATTTTTGAGTCGGGACTCCAAATACTAAAAACGTGGTTTTCCGCCTAAATACAGTGTTTTTCACCCACTTTCAAGCGTTTCAACATTCGTCACGCACTTTGCGACCGTTTCCCGCCATTTGCACACATTCATCTATTTGTTGATTTTTGTGCGTTTTTACAGTATTTCGGGGCTCAGAGGACCTATTATCGGTATTACCGTTCCACCAACCTTTGTCTCCGGAATTCACTGGCTTACTGGTTTGTAAGTATTATACAGGACCCCAAGGGTGAGCAGTAGGGTTGCCTTTGTCCTCGCTCGTTATCACGGAAGCTATATCATCCCGCGGCGCTCTTTTCAAGAGAAGTGGGACGTACACGTTTAATTACTGCCCGGTAAATTATTGTACGGATTGGTACTCCGGGAGGAAGGAATTCTTCACTTACCAAGAACCGTCATATTAATTTGGTGCCGAAACCCGGGACGAAGAAGAGGATTAACGTGTAACGAATTTGATCAGCATACTTTTTCGTGTGTTCATCTTGGACATAATACTGTCACCATTGTAGTAGAACTCGTAGGCACTAACGGTTGTTGCAAACGAACTATGGAGGACCACACCATGAAGCCAATAAAAAGTGAAACGCAACTCGTTGAATCTACTGGTATCACCGGTATTGATGAACGTGAAGCAATTAGGTTATGTTGCGGACAGAATCGACCGGACAGTGGCACTATTACATGTTTCCGGTGTCGTAAGACTTATTATGTTGAATGCGTTGGCAGAGGCGATAGTTCTTGCGTCAAGAAGGAGCAGTCTGACCCAGGCGTTACGCTGACCAAGTCGTGGATCTGTTCTCAGTGTACAGAAGCGCAATCACCCGAACCTAAGGAACAAAAAGAAGAGAGCTTTGGATCATTATTACTTCAGATGTTAGAACAAATGAAGGAACAGCGTCAAGAGATC
>JAGDQP010060478.1:0-12199 GCA_022664845.1 Lepisma saccharinum
GCTTTTCCCTTTTGATAGAATCATATGCTTTCTTAAAATCAACGAGTAGCTGGTGAACCGTCTCATTGTATTCCCATTTCTTCTCCAAAATTTGTTTCAAGGCGAAAATCTGGTCCAACGTGAATCTACTTCTTCTAAATCCACATTGTCTCCAATTATTTCATCTACGTATACACTTAGGCGTGTTAACAGAATATTACTTAATACTTTGCAATAGGTTGGAAGTAACGAAATTCCGCAGTAATTATTATTACAGTCCTATGTATCGTCTCTCTCTCTCTCTTTTTTTTTAATATATATCAGAACTATTATTGAGGTTTTCCTTTCCTTTGGGAGCTCCTTCTTTCTCCATATAGCACTTGTCAATTTATGTAGTTCGTTGATTAGTGCCGTTCCTCCCGCTTTAATTAATTCAGCTGGAATATTATCTATTTCCGGTGATTTGAAAGTTTTCAATTTCCGACATCTCGATCTCGCTAGGTTCGGGAATCCGATTCTGCGGTATGGATTTCAAATTCCTCTGTTCCCCATTGTGTACAGTTTGTCGAAATAACTTTTCCACACATCGACAATTTTAGTCGTATCCGCCTGCAGATCTCCACGTTAATTTCTAATCATTGTTAACCTCGGCTGGTAACCTTTTCTTAACAAGTTTACTCCTTTGTATAGATCTTGCATGTTATTTGTCTTGCCGTTTTCCTCTATCTTCTGCGTCAGATATTCTCGCTTTTTGTTTCTGAACCCGAGTGTGGCGTTTCGTTTCGCGCTCTACCTTACTGTTTTTCTACATTCTGTTTTTCTTTTTCTTCTTTTTCTTAATAAGTTGAACGAAAATGCTTAGCAAACATGTTTCAATCTGAAATCTATATAGGTTACTGTTATAAGGTACAATAGCTTTGTATATACATATTTTAGAAAGTGTACTGCTTAGAGTAGCATATGGTGTGTTTATAAACATTATTGACATTGTATTTAGTAATTGGAACGTAAACATGGCTAACACAAGGAGCAGTCGACGAACAGACGAGGAAACTCCCCAAAATTTCCCCCAAACTTCACATCAAGGGACACCTCAACAATCTCTGCGCGCTTCCCCAGTGCCGATTCATTCCCCTATCTCTAAACAAGTGTACAATCCCCCAGTTTATGAGCCCGATCAACCTTTTAGCGAATTCTTATCGAAATTTGAATCATGTAATCTTATTTTGCTTCATCTAGAGGTATAAAATTGTAGCCATGGCTGCTATTTCTGCAGTAGGGAACAATTTTGACACAACTAATGTACATAGCAGATTAATATAACGGTTTATAGTAAACAATTGATTTATCTTTACTTTCTCATATTTAACACTTTTTCGAGCTGTGGATTGCTGTTAGATATCACGATTGCCACTAGATAGCACCACCAGTAAAAGATGAAATTATTGAAGAATGCTTATTCTAGAGGCTTTTTGAGTAAAAGAAAGAATAACGTCGTATAGTACAAAATTATCGCGTTTATGAAAGGCACTCTCCAGTTCTGTGTATTATAACAGACTTTTCTAATGATTTCAGTTAAACGACAAGTTCTTGAAGAAAGGCATGCTGTTTTAGCTTTCATAAAGCCTGGATGCACCACGTTCTTTCACGTTTTAATTGTAATCCGCAAGCAACATTAGAGTCTTGTATAAGATGGATTTGAATTGAATTTTACTTGTGACCTATAGACATCTAAGGCTGAGGGCGGTATAAGATGGACTATCAAGTATTTATTAAAATAGTTGTTTTGTCTGGCGGTCTGTGGCGATAGGCCATCGGCTCGAAGGTCCCGGGTTCGAGTCCCGGCAGGGGCATGTGTGTGGATTTTAACAGCTAAAAGCGAATCGTGACGGGCCGAAGTCCAAAGTTACTAAACTGGCCCATATAAAAATAAAGTTAAAGTTGTTTGGTCTATATATTGGTTTCTCTTCTTGGCAATACAATTTGACTAAGACGTTAAATGTTAATTCCTTGCAATTTCTTTTAAATATTTTCTGTAATTGGAATATTTTTCTTGTCCCGTAAATGTGACTTAGTAGTTGGCGAAGTGATGGAAATTTTGAAGGATATAGAAATATGTAGGAACTTCAGCCAGATAATTCTTGTATATAAGATAATCGATTTATTCTACTGTTGACCAAATGCAACGAGTAGAATGCTAGGTTCGTTATACAAGTGTAGCAAATGAAATCTGAAGTGAATATAAGGAATATCTCAAAAGAAAGGTCTTACATGCTGGTAAATAACGTTATTGTTGGAATAGAATCTCTCCAAGAAACTAACTTGCTTCGTATTTTGAGCCTCATGTCCCTACTTATAACCACACCTTCTATTTTCGTTTATTTCTTTGTTATGTATGCGAGTTGGTGTCTCGTTATCCTGACAACGGTTTGGAGCGTTCGGAAATAACGAAGAAAACGAATTTCACGAAAATAATTTTCAGCGTTAAGATCATGCATTCCGTGAACTTCGTTATGTATTTCCGAACAAGCCCGTTATCAAAATGTTGTTCCAAAATTTGGAAATTTAGTAATGTTATCAAAAATCGCTCATTACTAGCCTGGGTGCATAATAACTGGAGTATCTCATTATGCATTTGGGATACTTTTTCAACTGCTATTGTTATATAAGATACAATGTGTGTTAATTGATAGTTGCTCTCTTTAATCTTCTGGATTTGTTCGTTAAGGTATTGATTTTGTTGCTGAAGTTAATTTACCGCTTGTTTTAACTTATGCGTTTCATAAAGAGAGAATCCCCCCATGGCTAAGCTAGTGATTGATGCTAATAAAGAAAAAATCATTCTCTTTTGCCTTTTGACACACCCTGTCTTGAAATCACATGGTATTATTTGTGCGATTTTAGTCACAAATTGCCGTTCTCTCTTGTGTAAAATTTCAATCAACCGTTCATAACCCGTGCATGTAGTATTCGTCAGATGTACTGAAGTAAAATCAACATGTAATCTGTATGGAATAAATTCCGTATCTTCATAGTTGATCAGCGCTTCAATTTTTCCTATGGATATTCCAAACTGCTTGAAAACAATTTCCGTTGTTCCGTTATGAAGAAGTAGTACTAAGCAAAACAAAAGTGCTGAATACGTCATTGTTGGTCAATGCTTTTGGAGTGTATTAGCCGTTCTGTTGAAAAGAAAAAAAATGATGAGTTAAAATTTAATATTCTGTTAACAAAAGAAACATATTCATTTATTGTACTGTGTATCATCATGCAGATTACCTTGACGCGATTATCTCCGGAGAATCAATACTTTTCTGATTGATCGATGTGTTGATTCGCAAAGCAGGCGGAAGATAATCAAAGGTTTCCGGTATATTTTAAATAGTGTTGTTGAAGATACTCTTGTTTTTAAACAGCTTTCGGTTATTGCTGACACGTATTTAGAAGTTCTCAGTAATAAAGACGAAGTTGAAATCCGATATTTCAAAACACGGGGAGAGAACGGAAAGCGGTTTATTTCGTTTACTGTACAGTAATTGGTAAGTAAAATCCATTTCTGTCTTTCTTTGCGTTTTTTTTCCATCCATGTCTTGCATGCATTTATGTTCGTGTGTATATGATAATCTATAACTATGCTACTTGAAGTACTGGAATGTGCCACCATCTGGCGCTGATGCTCTCACGAGACATGCTGAATTCTAGTGCGTAATGTATGAGTTACTGCTTCCGTCGGTTAAGCAGCAACTCTCGTGAAAATATGTTCTTTCTTTTTCTCTCTCCTTGTGACTATTTCATAGTCCCTTTTTTTTTTCAGAACTTTTATTGTTCCTTTTTGTCGTAATATGGTTTCATTCTGTCGATAGCAATAAACTGCTCTGTCGGTCGACACTGGGGAGGCATTTGTAATTTGTATAGGTTTGCATGTATTTTTTCTAGTACCGTGGCTGGTCCAATATTCTCATCAGTCCACGACTGGAACTTTCCCTTTATACGTTTCGGGGAGTGAACCAAAACTTTACTTCCTATAGCAAATTCAGTTTGTGTGTGCCTCTTATCGTAAAATTTCTTTTGGTGAAGAAAATGTTTGTGTACTTCATCGGCGGCTTTCTTACGTATTTCAGGTAATCTGTCTCGAGGTACTTGTGTGTGTGGCGCTACCCCTAGGTTACAATCCGCCACTGTTCTGGGTAAATATCCCGTAAGTAAGAAATGAGCCGATTCTTTTAAATTAGTCTGGATGGCTGCATTGCAAGTAAAAATAGCTTTAGGTAGATGTTGAGGCCATGAATCCATGTCCTCTTGCGTATAGAATTTTAAGACATTTTGGAGATTACGTCCTGAAATTTCGGCTAAGCCGCTTCTGCTGTGGGAGTACGATGGACTATACTTTAACTCGAAGTTGTATTTCTCTGCTAACTTTCTTACGGCTTCGCTTTTATGTACTGGATGAGAGTCCAAAGTAACAGTTTTGGGAGCCCCAAAAAACATTATAACCTGGTCTTCTACAAATTCGGTGACTGGGCTGAAACAGTTTCAACGATTTGCGCCCTTAAATATCGTGTTGCGGCCTCAATTCCTAAATGGATATACCTCCTTGTCCCTTTGTACGGGATAGGTCCAAAGGTATCAAATATTATGTGTTCCGATATTTTATGTATAGGATGTTCCAAAAGTTCGGCCTGTTTTTTTCTTGGCTGGTTCTTAAGTCGTTGACAACTTTCACAGATGCGAATTTTATATCCTAAAAACGCTTTTAAGTTAGGCATGTAGTACTTTTGTAACGTCATTCTATATAGTCTGTTAAAACCAACGTGGCCCGAAGTAGAATCGCAATGTATGTTCTCAAACCATTGATCGGCCATTTTTTGTGGAACACATAGGAGGAATATTTGTCCATGTGTTGGGTGTTTCCTGGTTCTATAAAGAACACCATCTTTTAAACAGTAGAGCTTCGCACTTCGCAACACCGATGTCTTAGCTGGTTCTATACCCATTAATGCATTATGTCCGAAAAATAAGGGTCAGTTTTCTGTGCTTGTTTCAGAGTTTCTAATGATGAAAAATTTTGAATGCATAGATTCGTATCTAGGGCGTTTGATCTAAAAGCTATTACTTCCTCAGAGTCATGAATATCGTTCGTTGTCTTTTCTCTGTTCGCTATCTGACCTTCCAGTTTTCTTTCCTGGTTTTCCTCAGTACCATCTTTTTCTTAATTCTCTATAATTTCTGGAGATTCAAGACGGGAGAACAGGTCAGCCGGTTGCCTACTACCCTCTTTGTGTATTACATCAAATACATAGACAGGAACAGGCGAAACCTGGTAAACTTCCCAACGCGATCGGGAGCGGTCTGTAGATTAAGCAAAGAACGAGCGTCTGTAAAAAGTTTGAATGGGCAATTCAGCAGATAGTATCGAAATTTACGACAAGCGTATAGAATCGAGTAAAGTTCGCGTAACCATGTTGATGCCTTTCTTTCAGATTTTGATAGTCTGCGACTGCAATACGAGACGACTTTCTCTTCTTTAGTTTCTGGATTATAACAGGTCAGTATAGCCCCTGCCTGAATACTAGAGCTATCTGCATAAACTCTTATTTCTTGAGATTCATCGAAATGCGCAAGAGAAGGTGCGTTCAAGATATCAATCTTTAGCTGTTCAAAAAGTACATTCAGTTCAGGTGTCCACTTAAATTTATTGCCTTTCATGAGAAGTGCTTGGAATGGTTCTATCTTTTCGCTAAAGTTTTTCACGTGAGAACGGACAAAACTGCAAGTTCCAACGAATCCTTTAAGCTGGCGTTTCGTGTTGGGGTGTTTGAAATCCCTTATTTTTCTTGCTATCTTCGGAGAGATTGCTATTTCCTCTCCAGATAGAGTAAATCCAAGTACTTGTAATTTTGAGTAGAGGAGGTGTGTTTTGCGAGGAGATGCGCGAAAATCATGTGATCTCAACTTCCGGAGCAGCAAACGTAAGTGTTCTATTTGTTCCTTTGCCGTGCAATTACTCAAGATAATATCGTCTGCGAATGATGTTATTGTATTAGGTAAACTTCTAGCATCATTCTGGTTATTATCGAGAGCGACTGACTACTAGTTGCCGCACCCATTGTGCAGCGGCAGAATTGGTAGGTCTTCCGTGTATGAGGTACCTCAAACGACATGTATTTCCAACTCTTTGGATGGAGTTC
Source organism: Lepisma saccharinum (assembly GCA_022664845.1). NCBI lineage: Eukaryota > Metazoa > Arthropoda > Insecta > Zygentoma > Lepismatidae > Lepisma > Lepisma saccharinum. The sequence goes on from JAGDQP010060478.1 coordinate 6,168, forward strand.
GATTTGATAGAAACTGGAAGACAAGTCGATCGTTGTTATTAGAGATTTACCCCTTATACTAGCTATCACATCGTCTGCGTTTTGAAACGGTATCGATAAGTATTTCGTGAATTTATTGCATTCTATTAATGAAAGAACTATACGAAATTCCTTAGAACCTGGCTTACGAACAAGCAGCATGGGTGAAGAGAATTCACTCGTGGATGTTTCACGTATTATGCGGGCTCGGATCAGCTCCGGAATTTGAGAATCTACTTGGTTCCGGACTGAAACTGGGACCGGAGGAGAACGCCGGTGAAAAGTTGCTGATTTATCTATCCTGATACGATGCACATATCCACGAAATTTTCCTAAATCTGAACCACTATAGGCAAACGTATCTCTAAAAGAATACAATAATTCTGAGACTTCTTGTTTAATATTTTCTGGAAGTTTTGGGTTAATATCGAATAATGAGATGTCAAAACTTTTTTCAGTGTTTCTAAGACGTTCTTCAATTTCTTCACGTGATCGATATCTATATTCATCAATCGGGTCCTCTTCTTTTTCCTTGTCTTCTTTTATATTGAGAACAATTTCCTCTAAATACGCCACTGGTGTATTTTTAGCTAAGTATATATTTTTAGATGTAGGGTTTATGACCAGGATAGTTCGTTCATTGCTTGGCATTTTAATAGTTAAATCCACAAGTTCATGCCTATCTCGCAATGTTTGCAGCAATCGTACATAAAAAATGCAGACTGTTGTTTTTCTTCTTTCTCCTCTAGTGCAATGGGTAAAAAGAAATAAGATTTTGCTGGGATTGTAACTTTCTTCGTCACATACACGTCTGCAGATTTTTGCTGTCTCATCACATTTATTACTGACTGAAACATTTTCTCTTCTGCTATCTGATACTGGCATTTGAGGTCTTTTTGCTTTCTTGTAAAAAGAAATCCTGTTCTTCTCTAAATCAATTTTGCTCTGCAATCTCCTTAAAATATCCTGTCCGAATAAAGGGTTGTAATCATTTTGTTCAATAATTCTGAAATAGTGAGAATAAGTTGTATTTCCTATTTTGAATTTTATCCGCGCTATGTAATTTAGTTCAACAAGTTTGTTCGCGATTCCCTTTATATGTGTTTGAAAAGGAATTAATTTACACTTCTTGGGTAGCTGTTGACGCGCCCAAAGTGAGATAGAAGACGCCGTGTCAATTATAACTGGTATCGAATTACCTTGCACATTGATTTTTATTAGGGATCTATTTTCTTGCGTATCGTAAGAAGTTGTTTCTCTTCGATCTGTTGACACCTCCTGATTGGAATATATATTGGCGAAAGAAACTTCTGTAATAGATCCTTTCTGTGCACTTGTACTCTTATCATCAGTATTTAATGTAGCGGCAGGTCCTTTCTTCTTTGGATCAGCTTTCTCCATCTTTGGTGGTGTGACAGGTCCTTTCTTCTTGTGATGAGCCATCTTCTGATTGTGGGTTCGGGAGGCCGGTCCTTTCTGTTTGTTATTTATTTTCGTCGTCTCTTCGGTCTGTATGGCAGGTCCTTTAAGTTTCTTCTGAGCTGTCTTAAAACGTTTAGTAACCTTCGCCCTCGGGCCTTGCTTGACTTCCGACTTCGAGGGCGAACCTATTCGTTTCCCGAATTTGAATTCTTGTTTTTATGCCAACAGTCTTGTGCTGCATGATTCCTCTTGTAACAAATGGCACATACGGTGACTGTACCGCTATTATTTCCAGATTTGTTATCGTCACCATTTTTCTTGTAATTGTTGTTTTTCTTATTATAGTACTTTTTGCCATTTTGTTGATTGTTCTTCCTATAGTACGGTTTTTGGTTTGTACTATTTTTCACGACCATAAGAGACAATTCTGCCAACTGTTGGGTAATATTGTTCATTGAATTTTGCGTATTCTGCGTACTCTGATTAGGTTGATAACTTTCGTATTTGTAAGGTTTATCAGGGTCCCTAAGGTCTTTAGGCGGCATTATGTCATATAGGAATTTTCCTATAGGTTTACTATGGGGATCGGTATCTATGATGGCAATGGGTGCTTGGTTTAGGTCTCTAATTACAGGACTGTTCATAGGTAGTAGTTTGTAAGCTGAATAGTAAGGTGTTTGCTTATTTATAGATTCTATCAAAGGATGTTGGCTATGTTGGTAACTGGTTAGGACATTGCTTTGGCTATTATGATTTTGATGTTGTAGTGGTAGTTGTTGCTGACATGGTATTTGTTGTGGTGCAGGATGTAGATAATTAGGATATTGAGTAGGTAAAGGTTGGTTGTTTGCCGATTGGATGCTAAGGGTTTGACAACTTTGAGGTTGAAAATTTTGAATTTGTTGACTCATAGTAGGAAAACTTGGGATTATAGGATCTTGAGTAGCATAATTTATCATTGGTTGTCTTTGCTGACCACCATCTGCTAATGCGTATAAAGCTTGTGCTTTCTCCACAAATTCTCTTTTTTTGAGTAAATCATTAGATTTTTCTAGTGCATGTAAACGTTTCTGAAGATCTCTTACAGAGATATGCGTTTCCAAAGCAATATTTTTCAAAAAATGATGTTGTAGTCCTAAGCTGAGGAAATGAATTTTCTCTTCTTCCGTAACTTCAGGGAGATTGTGTCTAATAGCCCTCAATTTCCTTATGAAGTAAGCATCAATAGTTTCATCCTAACCTTGCTTTATTAGGTTGATTTCCATTTCTGCTTTGTAATGCGGGATTTTAGGTCTGCTTAGACTCATTAATTTGTCTTTTAATTGACTGTATGTCATATCGGCCATTATATTTTGTGATTGTATTTGGAATACCATGTCCAGTGCAGTATCTTGTAGGTATATAGGCAAAACCTGTTTCTTCTTTTCGTCATCCCACGACTGTAAACTTGCCATGTGCTCAAATAACATAAAAAAACCTATCCGGGTCCTCGTTCATTCGACCGGAAAACGTAGTTAAATGTGGTAAATGGAAAGATGTATTTGTCGCCATTTTATCGCTTTTGTTAGATTTTACTTTATCTGTATCCGAATCCTGACTGCCCGTCCTACTGCCTGACCTAGTAATTACTGGCATTAAATGTTGCTTGTCCTAGTTCATACTTAAAAAAAACATAGGGTCACTTGACAGATCCGTTTTTAGTCCCGTTATTTGTACTTATCACTGGTTTCTGGGCTTTGGCACACCTTGGGCCTTTTTATTTTCTCTTCCACTAGTAAATTAGCTTAGTGGAATCGGCGCTATTCGCTATTTATAAGCGATTACTCCACCACGTAATGTTCCTTTAGGAACGCCCTGTTGTTTGTGGAAATATAGGTAGAGACAAAGATACACGGGGTATGAGTTTTGCCCATCACCAGTTTTATTATAAAATAATATAAGTTCTTTAGATTAATAAAAAGAGTCTCCCGTACCAAAGTAATTATACAAAATGAAAAGTTATAATATAACTTTTCTGGCTTCTTCTTCTTGGGTGTAGGCCTCGCAGAAGAGAGAAAGATTTGGTATAGCACCAGTCCGCAGCAACTGAGTGCAGGAAGGAAGGTACCAGTCCGACAGCAACTGAGTACCGGATTTTGTGTCAGTCCGCAGCAACTGAACACAGGTTCAATTAGGCAGCCCACCTGTCCAACAGCAACAGAGTGAGCAGGATAGGAAACTCTCCAGTCCGACAGCAACTGAGAGAGCGGTTTTAGGAAGCACACCAGTCCGACAGCAACTGAGTGTACAGGTCTTAAGGATAGTACCAGTCCAAGGCAACTGAATACTAGGAAAGGGGAGAGGAGTGATCACCCAGGGAAGTGATCCTTTACATTGGTGTGTCGGTTTTTTATACACCGAAGGATGCTGACTCTGCTGACTTTGTTGGCTCCTCCTTCGTATCGGTAGTAGCTCCATCGGTGGCTTCTTGATGAAACTTCATTTGTCGTCTGCGCTATTTACGTTTCCTCTTGATTGTTTGTGTTGTAACACTCGTATCACACACGTAGTACACACTACTATCTTGTTTATATTTTGATTATGAGCGACACGTGCTGAGCACGTGGCGCGGCACTTGGAACGTTACAATATGCTTTGCTAGGATTTTGGAATGGTATTTTAACCTGATAACACGGCTTATTTGAAATACCAATGTGCTTATTTCAGTTTATAGGCCTAAGATTCGCAATACGCTATTTGAAAGTAGCGCCTACCGGGAACACCACTCGTTTCTTTTTGCTTTAATGTATGGACGTGCAGCCGTATCCATACTTATGAATTGGTTCTTTTAACCACTCAAGAGCAGTATTGTAAACTAATTGAGTGTAGCTGCGGAGTTCGGTAAATACTATTTTCAATTTCTTTGTGTTTTATTATTTTCTTGCACAAAAGTTCAAAATAAGTAAAATTTTTGTCACGTACTGTAGCTATATTGTTAAAAGTTTGTTAACATTGCTAGGAATTTTCAGCGAGGTTTCTAAGAATTTTAGTATTTCATGTTGTTTCACTGTAATGGATGAAAACTCAGAGACTTTTCGCGTGATTATCTGGATATTTTTCGTTTTCAGTTATGCACCTGCGCAGAATGAGAACACTATTTCTTATTGTAGTTGTGCATGCAATGTTGATCAAGAGTTTGCTGCCGCCATTTTGTCAGTTCTTATTTTGGTAGAAATGAAAAAAAAATGATTGAATTTGAATTCCGAACCCAAATTACAATTACATAAATGATTAAAATGTGGCATAAATCGTGGGATCAACTTTGTTCATATCTTCGGGATTCAGCCAACATAATTCTAACAATCTATACTGTTTTCTCTTAACTGGAAATTTAGAGCTGTCAGTACGACGCTACTTTGTTCATATCTTCGGGATTCAGCCAACATAATTCTAACAATCTATACTGTTTTCTCTTAACTGGAAATTTAGAGCTGTCAGTACGACGCTAGATTTTTCAATAAAAAAACCCAAGTCAAATCTTGTTTAGACTTTTTTTTTCCTCAACATTCCTGAGAACTGTATGACGGATGCCTTTATTAACCAAATTACTGAAAATAGCCAGGTAGCTATTGTTGCCTAGCTTTTCCCAGGAATGTTTCGGAAAATCTTGAACATTGTACGTTCATTTATTTCTATAAATCTGGTAAAAAATTTCGACTGAAACGTATTTTTTTTATTTTAACGTAACAGTTATTCAATCAATTTAAATATAATTTAGTAATAGCAAAACTTAAATGATACGTATACCAATTTTCCAATTTATGGTATAACATAAATCCGTTCCCATCATATAAAATATTTTTATGTCTCTCACTTATTGGTATTCTATATATCCTAACTAGAGCTATATATTACTTTAAAGTTGTACTGTTTTTCTCTCTATTTTAGAATATTATTTTTAATCTAAACCCCGTATTATATGTAACAAACTTTGTTAATGTAATATTAATATTCTTGTTCTTGTACTGTGATCCGAAAGCCTGCCCCGTATCGAGACGGGCGTAAGCCATAGTGCTGTTACCGCCCATACAATTCATTGTATCTTATCTTACCGAAAGCCTGCATACCCATTTCAAATAAGTCAAGGGACGGCAACTTTTTAAAGTCTATCGTCTTTCGAGACTTTCGAGACTAACGTGTCGACTCGAGACCGAGACGAGACTCAGGTTCACAATCGAGACAAAGACTGGAATTTTCAGATCGAGACGAGACCAAGACAAGACTGTCCTAAAAAATTCGAGATGAGAATGAGATTGATGCCAGTTTTGTCTCGTCTCGAGAGACAATTTTCAAGTAGAGAATATCTGTAATTTTCCTAATTTTTCAGTAGAGAAAACCTGTAATTTTTATGGTGCGGAAATTATGAGGGTCACTTTTTACTTAAAAAACTTTACCTCTAAAATTACATGGCCTACCCACCTTAGTCGTCGCAATTTCATTATTTTTACAATATCTGGTGAATCGTACAGTCCGTGGAGTTTTTCATTATGAAGTCTCCTCCATTCTCCAGTCATCTCGTCCCGTTTCGGCCGGTATATCTTTCTCAAAAACTT
>JAGDQP010060481.1:0-12197 GCA_022664845.1 Lepisma saccharinum
ACAGAAAGAAATCAAAACGGAGACTAAGAAAATAAAAGGTTAGAAAATAAATATAAAAATGGAACAGCAACTAGGCTGTTACAACGGGCTGATACATTTAGACGCCCATATTTCTGCTATTCCCTTCTGTCTATTGGGGAAAAATTGACTCTTGTGCCAATAGGAAATTCAACTTGAGAGTATGTTCTGTCAAAATATTTATTTTGTTTCAAGAAACGCTGATAGGCGTTTTCTACTGCTTCGGCCCGTAATGTAGAAAGTTCCTCTCTTGGTATTTGTGTATGTGGACTTACATTCATCGTACAATCTGCCTCTAAACGGGGCATGTACCCACAGAGAAGGTACTATGGACTACCCTTCATATTTGTTTGAGGAAAGGTGTTGTAAGCATAAACTGCTTTGGTACCTTTGTTGGCCAGACCTTCAAATTCTGTTGCACCTCAAATTTAAAAATATGTTGAAGCCTTTTTTATAGCCACATCCACGGTGCCGCTTCTTGCATGTGAATACGCAGGGCTATACTTTAATTCAACATTGTATTTCTTAGCCAGTTCTTTTACTGCGTTACTGGTGTGTACAGCATGTAAATCCAAAAGAAGTGATTTTGGTGGTCCAAAACAAAAAAACATGTCATTTTCTAGAAATTTAGTTACGGTGTATGGTTATATGCTGTCTACTACCTTTTCTATCATGTACTTCCTGGCACATTCAATTCTCATATGGATATAGAGCTTTTATTCCCATGAGGAATCGGTTCAAGGCTATCAAATGCCATCTGATCACTTATCTTGCCTATAGGATGGTGTAATAGTTCGGCCTGGCGCTTCCGAGGTTGAATTTTAAGTGTCTGGCATTGACTACAAATTTTAATTTGATATCCTAAGTACTAAATATTACTTCATTTTCGGGAAGTAATATTTTTGTAAGCAAAGTTTATAAACTTTTCCAAACCCGAGATGTCCACTTAAAGAATGTGCATATTTAAAGTCTTCAAATAATTGCTTCCACAGACTTTGGGATATGAACAGGAAATATATGTGTCCATGTCGTGGTCTTTTCTGGATACGATATAGAATATTATCCTTAAGACAGTAAAGCTTTGTAGCTCTTATCGCAGTTGGTTTGACTGGTTCAACACCATTGAGTGCTTCTATTATATCAGAGAATTAAGCATAATTCATCTGTTCTCTGATTAACGTTTCGGATTCCTATTGGTTTTAAATACAGCAATTAATGTCTAATAAGTTAGAACGAGACGCTATATCTTGTTCTGAAGTTTGTATTACGTCCGCTGTTGTCTTGCGGTTTGCAACATTTTTCAATTCCAGCCCTTCTTCATCTTTTCCCATTTTGTCATCTGTTAGTTTCTCGATGTCTGCCGTCTGGAGAATATGTCGACAGGTTGCTGGTTGCCGCTACGGTGCAGTACTTCGATGTTCAAATCGCCAATGAAGAGGCGCACGCGAGTAAATTTATCGACCTTAGCAGGCTGATTTTGTAGATTCACCAAGGCACGGCTGTCCGTATACAAAATAAATAGTCTCGCCAAGATATAGTATCTAAAGCGTCTCAGAACATAAAAAAGTTGCTAATTCCTTCGACCACGTGCCCATTCGGCGTTCAAATTTAGATAGCCGTCTTGAACAGTAAGATACCACCTTTTTTTGATCTAGTTTAGGGTCGGAAGTTGTCAAAATTCCTCCAATTTGGATGTTTGATGCATCAGCACAAACACGTATTTCAAGGTTCTTCTTGAAGCGATTTAGAGACGGAGCCTTCAAAATGTCGGTTTTTAGTTGTTCAAATATTTTGTCTAACTCTTCGTTTCAGGAAAATTCGTTTCCCTTGGATAACATAGTTTAAAACGGCTCGATTTTCTCCGTAAAGCGATCGACGTGATTTCGGATAAACTAGCATAATCCTAGAAAACACTTGAGTTTTCGTTTTGTTGTAAGTCTTTCAAAGTCTTTAATTTTCTTTGCAATTTTTGGAGATATGGAAATGTTCTCACCACTTACTTTAAATCCAAGAACGTTTTAATTCAGAAAAAAGAAATGACATTTGTATGGAGTCAGTGTAAAGTGTGCCTTCTTAATTTGTTGAGATGTTTTTCTAGTGTTTCCAAATGTTCTTTTGCCGTATGGTCCCTGAGAACCAAATCATCTGAGAATGATGTTAAAGAATTTGATAGACCTTACAATAATATCCTTGATACGATCGATAGCGCTTGGCTCGATGTGAGATGACCCATGGTGCATTTTTTGAATTGATACGTCTTCCTAGTGTTTGTACTTCGAAAGTCATATATTTCCAGCAACTATGATGTAGTTTGATCTGGTGTTAGGACATCTAAAGTGGATATCAAATATTTCTCACGAGGATTATTTAAATCATTCTCAGTTGATTCGAAAAGAAACAGAGAGTGAATGAATTAGAAGCCATAAGATTCAGTACTATCCTGAATTAATTAGTGTTAGTTTTTTCCACTAGAAGCATCCGGGATGAATATTCGCTTGTATCAGTCTCTTGTATTATATCTGCATTGATTAATTATTCCAATTGTTTATTCAATTGTTCACGTAGAGCCAATGGGACGGGCGGATTTCTACGATGAAAAAGTTGCGTATTTATCTATGCGAATCGGATGAACATAACCCTCAAATGAAGCTATATCACTGGGAAAATGCGAGAATATATCTCGGTATTGATATATAAGCTTAGAAATTTGGTCCTTTATTTTTGCATCTAAATTTGGGTTAATGCAAAAAGTTGATATGTCAAAGAATTTCTCTGTAAAATTCAATCTTTCTTCAATTTCTTCTTTTATACGATATTTATGAATGTCATTAGGATCATCGTTATTTTGGTCCTGAATTTTGAAGGTAACCTCTTCTAAAGTTTTGTCAGTGTGTGCTACTGGGGTATTTTTCTTAATTGGATCCTTTTCGCAGTTGGATTGATGACAAGAATAGTACAGTCATTTACAGCATTTTTAAGGACAGATCTCTGAGGTCATATTTATCTCGTACTGTCTGCAGTAAATGAACATAAAGAAAAGCTGACTGCTGTCTTTCCTCCAAGTTATTCACTTTTACAGGAAGAAAAATAAATAGCTTCTTGCTGGAATTGTAATATGCTTTGAAGTGAATACATCAGCAGAAGTTTGTTCCTTTACTTGGTTAATAAAAACTTGTGAAATTGAATACTTGTCACTTCCTTGATATAGAAACTCAGGTTTTCTTGCTTTCTTATAGAACGTAATAGTGTTGTTTTGTAAATCCGACTTTACCTGAAGATGTTTTAATAGATCTTGTCCGATTATTGGAATTGAATCCTTTTGTTCAATAATACTTAAGTAATGAGAATATGTTGTTTCCCTATTTTAAATTTAATTATAGCAATATAATTCATTTGAACTAATTTTCCAGCTATGCCTTTAACATTTGTTATATAAGGTGTCAAAGTACAGTTCTTTGGTACTTGGTTTTTAGACCATATATAAATAGTGCTCGCTGAATCTAATGTTGTTGGTATTACCTCTTAATTAACACGTATCTGAATCAAAGTTTTATTTTCCTCCATGTTGTATTTAATTATTTCTCGATTTTTTCGGAATATTTTTACTAGTAAAAATACTGGTTGTAGATTCAGCTGCAACATATCCTTTTCTCTGCTTAACCTCTTTCTTAATTGATAGGTTGTTGGATTGTTGGAACAGATATTAATTCTGCGTCGCCCTCGGGTCCTTCACGAATTTTTGCACCCGGGGCGGACTTACTCGTTTCCCGATTTTGTCTTCTTCTTATCCTTATGCCAGCAATCTTGGGCGGAATGTCCTCTTTTCAACCAGATTGCGCATACAGAAACTGTACCAGGTTCGTTTCCGTCCATACCGCCATTCTTTTTGTAATTCTGCTTTCCATTTTCGTCCTCTTTATTCTTGTAATATTTTTGATTTGCCTTCTTGCTATATTCCTGCTTCTGGTTAACGTTGTTCTTGATCACCATCAGGGAAAGTTCAGCCAATTTATTTGTTACATTTTTTCAATTATTTTGGTTTGGATTAGGTCTTATTTGTTCAATCGGTATCAATAACGTGTTTTACAGGAGCTTGGGCGTGTGAGTAGATACACGGAACATTGCAATATATGGAGAGGCTTTAAAGAGTTGTCTTTCATTAGAATTAAGGGCTTGAATCACAGATTAAGAATCGGTTACTATTAATATCTTATTGTTGTATAATTTAGAGCTATATTTTAATGCTGAGTATTTCCGCTATAAATATTGAGACATTATCAGGAAGGCGAATTTGTTCATTATATTTGGCTATAGGATCATAAATAACAGGTCCTGTTTCTGCAATTTGTCGAGATCCATCTGTATGGATATGATAATAGCCTGGTCATTTCTTATAATATTCATTCATGTGCGTGAAACGAAAAATGGACGTACTAATTCTAGAGTCTGAATTGAATTTTAATGAGAAGATGGGTAGAGAATGGACTATTATGATTTGTTGGATTTCTTCTTGGTATCGTTCATATAGATGATACCATGTTATATTTTTATAGGATCGATTTCTAATCAAACGATTATTATTAACTCTAATAGATGATTAGTGTATTTATGTGATCGACGTGCCTAGAGCAACGACGGTTTTCCGTCGTTTCTTTAAGCTATTAAGCTCGAAGGTTTTTTTTCAAGAGCAAAGACGGGACGGAACGGCACAAAACTTTGCGTACACAGAATTTTGAGTAAACAGTACTTTTTCGTATGCCCACCTCCAACAGGGTGCTGCGAACCCCCCCCCGCGCCTAACGCCGCCCAGCTTCCTTCGGACGCACCCTCCCCCTGTTGCTCACCTCGCTATCGCTCGGTGTGCATCCTGCCCTGGTGGGTTTATATACATCCTAGTTTTTAGTGGCCTCTTTTAAAATTGTAAATCACAACTTTTATTAAATTTCCTTTTGTGTATTTACATAAAAACGAAAAAACTTTAATTTTCTTTTAAAAAAATATGCAAGAAGTCGACGCCAGGGTTTGAACCCGCGACCTTTGGATCAGTTTCCTGACACCTTGTCCACAAGACCAAATTGCAGCTGCCTGGCTGAGCGCTTTTCGCTGTTACTTCTAGTTCAAGCTACGCAAGAGTAGAATATACTCCGTCGTTGCTCTAGTAAATTAACCCTCGATGTTAAAAACCTAAAGCAACGACGGAAAACCGTCGTTACTCTAGACACAATCTTATGTGATATATGTGAATGATAGATTTCGTATTTTAAGATATTTTAAATTAATTTAAATTCTTTTCTAAATCAAATTGGATATTCTTCTGATTCTGAATATACAAATAAATTTGGGGTGCTGTTCATTAGACCTAGTCATGGTCTGATAAGTTTTTCGTTGAATTGTTTCTAGTTTAATTAATTGTTTCTCCTTCAGACTATTACAGGCGTTGAATATGTAATCTAGTGAACTACGAAATAAAACCTTATATAATAGAAGTATTGAACATGCAGAACGGCCGCATCCAGTGGTGGCGATTGCTTTTTAAAAATTATATAATTTGTCAGCTTTGTTTAGTATGTGTTGAATTTTTAAATTCCAATTTAAAGTACTAGAAAAATATATGACTAGATATTTGACATTATCAGTGATCGAGATGTTAGTGAGACGATTGTGTTGTAGATTAAGTGGTGTTTTGTGTTGAGAGAAAATTACTATTTTTGATTTTTCATAAGAGAGTCTTAGTTTTAGGTCTTGTAATTTCTTGTTGATAGTCTGAATTTGTTTTTCGAAATTTCGCAAGTTGATTACATAATATATGTCTGGTGTGTGAAGTATTGTAATGTCATTTGCATAGATTATAATGCAAAAATACAACATTATTCCATCTCGTAAGTTTGTTTTATCGAAAACTTTTAACGTTTCCAGTGTTGCGTGTACAGTTCTATTAAACAAATTATACTTTTACTTAGCATTATTATGGTGAGCGGAAATTACGAGGTTACTTCAATTTAAAAAGTTTAATCACATGAATGAATACTACAATACTTGGAAAGGTTATTATCTTATTTATTGCGGTGCATCAAACCAACAACTAAGTACAGGTGTTGCAATTTATGACCCCATCACAAGAATTCAGGAAAAGAAACGTCTCCCTGGCAATATTTCGATATTTACAGCTGAAATTTTTGGGATCTACCTAGCTCAAATATAGTTTCAAATTAACAGAAAACAAAATCTTCATCTTATCTGATTCACAAGCTGCTATACAGGTTCTAAATGCTAATGAAAAGAAATAAATGCTCTCCTTATATTATGAACACTTTATACTAGTATAATCTATTAATAAAATCAGGAAAACAAGTACTCATAACATGGATTCCTGGCCACTCCTACACTATATATAACTATATAGTAGACAGATATTCAAGAGAAGCATCGGATAACAAGGACATTCAAAACATACGAATCCACTGGGAAGATTTACTCTAAAATAAAGAAGAAAAAAACTAGATAGAATGGGTATCTATCTCTTTCCCTCATCCAGGCATCAACCCTACATTAACATAAAACTAACTTCTTCTTGGTTCTATGGCATAAAATTAAATAGACCAGCAATAGCATTATTGATTAGGCTTCGTTCTAAACATGTAACTACAAATGAACATTTACACAAAATACAAATAACATATTATCCTTTCTGTGACTGTACGGATGAACATATTAGTGAAACAGTTAATCATATACTTTTTCGATGTACAAAGTATGGTCACCAAAGAAACTAATTTCTGAAAGTACTTATTCGATCTCAGTATCAACTTCCACTATCTATAGATTCTATAATCAGCAATCCATCAAAAATAGGACATACCAAAATTAAAAAATTCTTAAAAAAGATAGTTTAAAAAATAAGAACAGAACTACATAATAAATCAAAATTGAAACTACTCCATATAAACTGCATTACTATAAAGATGTACTGAAATATCTGACATGTCTAACTCTTTCTTTCTCCTAAAATAAATGTTTACATAGTCATATTAATAACAGTAAGGCCTGGTATAGCTATTTAGCTCTTCATTTAACACTAAATCAAAATGGCCGACATAAATTTTACCCCATTCAACAACAATGGGTATTAGTTATATTAAAATATATTTCTTAAATTATGTTTTTGACACACATGAGTTTTCATATTCATACTTATTCGTATCACCATACTACTAATTAAATATCTGCTTGTACAATAACTTAACTATACACTTGAATAATGAAACAAGAAGAAGGACCTCTAAAATAAAGTAGTGGAATGGTGCAAGTGTTAATGGAAGAATTATATATCTTCTGAATCAACACCGTCGCCAGAATTTATACGAATACGGACATTAAGTTAATGGTTCAAATAAATCTGAAGAAAGAGGCGGATGTAAACAAAAAATACTACACATAAATAGTAACTATTGAGCAGCAAAATGCTTTGTCCCTAGGCCAAATAAAACTGATATTTCGTTCAATGTGAAGGCTGTTAAATCGTGAACTTAAATGAAGTCCATGTTGTATGTGTTCAAGTTTTTTCTAAATGTTTTGAGCTGCCACAATCATAGATTGAAGAGAATCGTGTAAAAAGAAAGGAAACGATATTTTTCTTTCCTTTTTTCCTCTGCTGAAAACCGGGAAATTTATGAGACTTGAGAAATGTTTTGGGGATACCGTGAAGAAACTCTCGATTCCGGTACAATCTCGGAATTTCCGGGATGAATAGCTACCCTACACTTGAGGTAGGGCTGCTACTTCCGTAGTGTACCATCCACCTAACTTAGGCTAGATTAAGTTAGGTTAGTTTATACAAATTGCTAATAAATTGGGTTGCACCACGACCTACGGCAAGCGTTCGATTTGTTACAAATTACAAAAGGGGAATCCTATAAGTTTCAACCTACTACCTTTTCGGGTAGAAATACAAAGATTTTATTCCTGGTTGGGATTATATTTAGAATCAACAACCGGGGATGAAATCCTCAGGCATCGGAAAAAATCTCCGGCATTCCCGCCGGCAAATCGAGCACTGCATAAGGCTAGAACCTTGATTGTGTTACGTGCTTTGTATTGGTGTTCCTTCTTCTTATAAATAAATTGAAAATACAAAACAGCTTCCGTCTCGAACTTTTATTGAAAAATATAAGAAGATGATTATGTCTCAGCAGTGAGCTCTGATTTATCATCCTGGTGTGCTCCATTGCGTTACAAATCAGAAGAGGGAAAACACTTTCCACTTCAGTTTAACCCAACAGCTATAAAACTTTCAGTTCAAACTCAATCACTTATTGTCGTAATGTGGCCTATTTTTATTTAATCATGTCTTAAATATTGCAGTTAACATGAATATACAGTGTGCATTCGCAGTCGAGAATCGTGCAAAACTCAAGAAGTAAACAAATTTAAATCGGCCACACAGCAACAATATCTGTGTAATAGCTTAACTTAGAACTGGACTTTTAGTCTATTTTACATTAAAGCAAAAATGGACAAACAAACAAATGTTCCATCTGGCTTCATGCATTAAATACTAATGGAGTTCTCCAGTATCATTAGGTGCAACTGAATGGTTATTGGTTCTTAGAATGTGTTCAATGTTTTCTTGTGGTTAATATTCAGGTTGACTACTTTTAACAACCAGTCATGGACGTAAGAATATATTATATTCTTACGTCCATGCACCAGTAACCAGTTCGGTTAGAAATAATTATGTAAGGATTTTAGAAATGAGGATTAATGTTAAAATTAATAAGTGCTGTGGTTATGTAATTTGCAATTCGGGTTAAAACAGAAACGTTCACAAATCATATCTAAATTTTCCAAAACAAAACATCTATGCAATGAAAATATAAAGTAGGAACTGAATTTTATAAGAAAATCCAATAAAATGAATTAAAGACGCCTTGGTATACTATATTTTATTTTCCGGTTTTTACTATTATTTACAGTTTTATTCTATTTCTGTCTATTTTTAGTGCATGATGACGTTGGCAACAGGTGATACACTGTAGTGAAAATATCCAGAATGAATTGTGAATTGCTCGTCGTTGCTTATTTGTTAGTATACCGTCATGTGGTGCCATCTCTTTGTGTCTTAGTTCATTAGTCCTTGATCAGTTTGTTGGTTGAATTTGTTACGCTTGAAGTGAGTTTTTAGTGATATTTTTTCGTGAGATTTTTTTCTACATAATGACTTGATGACTAGTTTTTACCCAATTTCCTCGTTCTGTTACGAGGATAAATTATGCACGGGAATACGACACAACAATTCTTAAATGTGAGTGAGGAAATTGCATTCTTTGGTTTTCCTGCGAAGACACAATTTAGTACAATTCGTGATCAAGGACTGTCGAAAAGGTTCAGCTGCTGGGAATTTGACGTTTTCTACATCAGAATAATGTTTCATAGTTTTGGAAATTTGTTTTAAAGAACAGTTAAGGCATCATGAATGTGACTTCCATTGGAGCCCATGTGCTAATGAAGAAGGGCAAACGTGGTGCAGCTGCCTACGTTCATGCAGAATGTGCAACAACTGCGTCACCTAAGCACCTCAATGAACTTTTAGATCTGCTTCTTAACCCAGGAAAGGCAATAGATGAATGGGAAACCATTGATTGGTGTAGGTGGTTGATGGCAGGAGGACGGACTCCAGACGAGTTCTCTGCTACCGGTACGATAACAAATCCTTATATAAACAAACATGGTGTAGGGGTAGACCAGTCAGATTGAATGTTGTTAAGTTGTTGATAACATAATAAAATGAGGCGCATGCGAAAGCATGCTCTGCCAGAAAAAAAAAATAAACAATGCCTGTGTAATAATAGTATCATTATCTTGATTATTTGTTTTGTGTGTCCCGGTGCAGTTGGGGTCATTAATCGAAAATAATATATCTATGTTCGTACCCTTGTTTTTTGTTTTCAAATTATTAATTAAATGAAAACATCCGTACAATATATTTGGTCTCAAGTGTTAACGATTTATTTGTTTGGTAGTGTCATTAAAAATTGCATTTTTCATAGCCGACTTAATGATCCCAAGTGTACATGTAACTGGGTGGAGTGGAAACAAATGTACATTTAAGTGGGTGGTGACGTCATGCACTAGTCTTCATGTGACTTTTCAAAATTGTTTCCAACGTTGCACAATAGATAAATACTATTAGTCTCTACTTTTGAATTGTTAAGATTGTTAAATGCTTCTGAGCAAAAGGTTAAAACGAACTAAGAAATTTGAATCTAATCTTATCGTCTTATATTTGGGATTCGTATAAAAGTATACCTGTAATTATGCTTGTGTTAATGTTGAAATTGCCATGGCAACGGTCATTACATTACATAACTTGTTAGGTACCACATTGTAGTTAATTCGAACCCATATTTTTTGAAGAGACTCATACTTGAAGTTACCACAAAGCTGGTGGTCTTCCTCACGTTCTTATAAATTATGCTTCATTTAAATTAGGGATTCCCAACAGTTTTAAATTTGTATCACCCTTGTAAGAATGATCTTCCCAGACATTTTGTTTTATAAATATTTTTATGTAAAACCGGAATGGAACTTATAACGAGAACATTTTCTTTTTTAAGAAGGTAATTCGTAGTATTAACTACGGTACTTCTATTATATGACGTTGAATGTGCTTCAAATGTTTATATTTGAGTTGTTTTGGATGCGTGCAATGCAGAATATGATGAAAAATCAAGGTCTGATGTGAGTGCAAGGACAATGTATTCGTACACTCGTCCCTGCCCCTTCTGTTTTGTATGACATTTTACTTTATACGCATCTGAAAAAGGCAAATATCATTGGAAATTGATTTAACACTATACAAGAGAAGTGACAAAAGAATTACCCCCTAAAAGTCTGTTAGTGGTATTTATTGATAGAAATCAATAACCATCAGCGGAATAAAGTACCGATACATTAATACAGTTATAGAATGGCCTTGAAAGTTAATACAACACTAGAAAACCACAATGTAGAGCACTCAGAGTTCACCGATGCCTTACTATTGGTAAATTTAAGTCTGAATGTGGAATCAGCGTAACGATCAAATTGTCAGTTTCTTTGCATTTTTAATACCTACTTAAAAATCAGTGTAGATAGATGGAAAATAACTCCCACAAACACTAGTATTTGATACATTAAAACTTAAACAATTGGTATTATGAAATTATCGCCGAGTTACTGTGTCATCGAAAATTGTTAAATGCGAAGCGAGACTTTGTGTACTGGTATTCGATAATATCAAAATGCTTGTACTGTAATCTTGTTACGTGAAAAAACGTGGTAAGTGAAAATCTAAAATTGATCTTCCTTGACTAGTCACTGAATGAAAGTTTTTTTTTTCTGTTACGCACTTTGCCCTTTGGTATTTCAGTGTGCACAAATTTTGATTTATGTACGAAATTATCATCATCATCAAGTCGGTTTATGCATAAAATCTCATAATATAGTCTATATGTGGAAACAGTCCAGAATTCTTGTCGAAGTTATTTCGAGTAAGTTATACTCAGCTTTTAGTGCGACCTGTCAGTATAGAGTTACTGAACCAAATTGTGGAATTAATTTACTACGGTGGTACAGCTGTGGACAAAAGTTTTGTCACATGTCCGTAACTGACTTTTCTGATAATAAAAATAAATATATTGGAACATCATGTAAATTTGTCGACTTACAGACAGATGCACAATCACCCGACGCAGTTTTGAGGAAAATACTATCCTGATACGTAGCTAAACGAGCGCGATATTTGCAAAAAATATTTTTTTTCAACAAAAAAAAAAAAATTAAGTCCGAAAATCGTACTAAGTTGAATAGTTGAGACATGCGACTATATTTTTGTCCACAGATGTACACTCATGCTCAAAAAATTTTTCGCATGTCTTTATTTGACAGTTTTTGACAAATAATATTTTTCTCCTTGAATTCTGGAGTTCGCTTAATTGTTAAACATGTGAAGTATATAAAAACGAATATTTCCTGAAATTTTGTCACAAAAATATTAATAAATAATAAAATTATAACGAAAAAACAGAAACATGAAAAAATGATCGAAAAAAATCAAGTCCAAAAGTGAGAGATTTGGCAACATAGGGAAATTGACGGGGAAATTCAGAGGAAAGAAGGGATATTTCTCTTGGCTCTATGAA
>JAGDQP010060482.1:1624-12197 GCA_022664845.1 Lepisma saccharinum
TATTTCCAGTCTGGGGAAAGCCTCTTCAACTTCTGCAACCACCAAATTTACGCGGTCATAAAATTATTTATGTACACCGCAGTTGTGGCAGTGCTAGCAGCATTTTGTCCTGTTATCTCTCTCTTTCTCTCACAATCTTATCACTCATATCTTCTCTTTTTCCTGGATCAGAGGGATATATTTGCAGGGCGACGACGTTTGACAACGTATTGCAAAATTAATCGCTTCCATGGACAGGCAAAAGAAGTTAGTGAACGTAGAAGGAACCTTCGAATTGTCATTTGCTTTCAGCGAGTTTATGATAATAAAAGTGAAGAAATTTTACAGAGGGCTCTTTGTTTTGTAACGGGATTACAGATGTTCTGTTTGACCAGGGTGGAAAATTCTTCCAGCTTCTGCGAGATTGAATGCACGTGTGGTTCCAACCATTGTTCCCAAACACTGAACGGAAAAGTATAATAAACTTTCCATTCCATTATGAATGTGAAATTTTCAAATTTATTTTGAATCGTCACTCACTGAGCATGTACGGATAAGTGGAATGTTATGGATCATTCGTGTAATAAATTCATTTTTAGAACAAGTATGAAAACACTATTTGAAATATTAGTCCCGCAAAAGGGGAGTGTTTGCAATAATGCATCAGGGGGTGTTAGGGTCTTAGTGGTCTGTGGATAAATCACTGGTTTAAGTTGCATGTGGGAGATGATAATAGGACAATGTTTCTTGCAAGAGAGGGCCGAAAATTCTAGTTACAACACTCGTAATAACATACGAAACATAGTTTGAAACAGGAACTGACTGGTAAACAGAGGGCCCTACCCGGGATCGAAAGAGCTCTAGTGCTAGTGGGTGTTGCGGGGCGTGGATTCCAAATACACCTTTCAAGGGCCTTCAATACCGTTCATGGTAGTGGGCCCCCCAAAACTTGTAAAGGCCTTTAGTATACTGATCAGGGGCCTGTTTCTCGAAAGTACTTGTCAATTTTTTCACTCTTCGGTTTCCATTTCCAGAGGACTGTTAAAAGACCGCCAAACTTACACCACAATATTTATATGTACTGTCTTTTGGTTGCCTAGTTTAGGGAGTCAAAAGTTTACTAACAATTGAATATTGCCTAGTAAAATCACACTCCTTGAACAAAATGATAGAACAGTGACTGAATGAGAACAAGGGTTTGCGGCAGAATGTAAGCGCTCTTGAGACAGTCTTCCGGAAATGCAAACTGAAGAGTGAAAAGTTGGCAAGTACTTTCGTGAAACAGCTCCCAGGTCTCAAAATACAAAGTCTTAATAACGTAAATATTGCGCATTAAAAGAGTATCCATGTATTAAAGCCTTGTGAATTTATCATTAAACATTACAGGCCCCTTCTAGCGATTTGTAAGGGTCCTACAGACACAGTAGGTCTGCTCAGATTATAACACTAACACTACTTCCATGTATAAGTTTTGTGTGTGAAAATGGCTAATTTTAGACTCCCGGAAAGATCCTAACGCCACGAGTAGTAAGTAGCACAAGTAACCTTTATTGGGTAACCTTATGCTTCCAAGACAAAAGGACCGGCGCGGGTGACGGGGGCATCTTGGAATTTTCATGTTTCCGGTCGGGCCAGTCCGCCCCTGGTTTCAAATTTCCTGGAGCCTTCAAGAGTCCCTTCAGAGCTGTACAACTGTTCGACAGAGAGGTTTCTCTGAAAGAAACCCTGAGTAAACACAAAGCTAGCGGACATGACAATGCTTGTGAGATTTTGGCAATGTCAGGGACTAGCCTACGTATTAATAACTTACTTTAACATTCAGATAATACATTATTTAAATTTTAGTTCGACCGATTCTATAAAGTAAATTTTGTTTATCAACAGAACAAAACTGGGGTTAAACAGACTACAGCAGGATTTAGCCTGGCCCGGTCAGACCTCTGAAAGCTTTTAGCTTGGCCTGGCCAGGCCCGAAATCCACCTCGGCTAATAATGTATCGGTGAAGTTTAGCATGGTTGTGAAGGGACGGAAAAAAATATCACCTGGTTGTATCAGGGCTGTACATTTATCCGGGATCAACTTCTTATAGAACTTAACACCTCCAGGTACTGTTTCGTTGAAAAGAGCATAATCTATGTTTCACGTCCAGGAGTCCACCAAAAGAAGAATGCGTTCTTTACCCTGTAAATTGGCCGATAATACATGCTCCAGAAATACTTCCAAATCATGTTTTGTCATGTTCGCTGATTTGCTTGCATATGCTTTCACATACGGTAATTCATGTGTAATTGTAGCTAAAGTTACTCATCCAGGGTTGTGATTGTATATCCTGCCCGTATAACGCAATTTTAATCCGAACGAAGCAAATTGCAAATCACGGTTGTTCAATTTACTTTTGCGTTCTTTGACCTTTCTCGGGCAGAGCACTAATTAACATTACTGTCATTACAGAATTTTGATTGGTAATTATAGAGTTAATATGCAACTCTGGTTTCTTTCTAGTTTCCGTGTTTCCTTCGGTTTGGTCACTGCTTTATTAATTTTCATGACGAAAGCAATAAGCAATTTCGTAGAGTAATGTTTTTTTTAGTAAATTTAAGATTACGGGATAATCAACCTTATTTTCCCAGTAAGATAATGGAATTATAAATAGTTTGTGTCATATTAAATTATTTCGCTCTTTGTTCACGGACGTCAGGATTTAAAAAATCCAGTAAAACTTAAAAATAAATGTTATATATATATATATACACTACATAATAATTATAATAAATAGGTAATGTAAAAGTTTGCACTTTGAAAATTGCATTATATAGATTTTTCCTTTTATTTATGTATTTATTTAGAAAAAACAAGTATCGTTTTCTTTAATTCCAAGTAAATTTTCTCTAATTTTACGTATTATCTCCGTTTTGGAGACGATGCATGAAGGTTTTTAGGAGAATTCCTCCTCCTGACGTCACGGAGAACATACAACTTGTATTAATAAAAATTTTAGTAAACGAAAGTAAAACTTTGGACTGAAGTCCGTCACGATGATATAAGTTCAATGCATTTTAAAAGGTACACACATCCATCCCCCAGACTGGATTCGAAACCGCAACCTCATGAACGAGACCCAGCGCCCTAGGCAGGCATTAGTCGCACGCGGAATTTTGTTCCGCATAAAATTATTTTCATTGATATTTCTTTAACTTAGAGAAGGGACATTCGAGTTCCTTCTGGCTGCGTTTCTACCTTACATTGTTAAACTAAAAATACAACTTTCACATTTTGATGAAGAAACACTACTAATTTTAGTTGAGGGGTTGTACGGTTTACTTACTTACTCAATCACTTACGAAACTCGCAAATTCATTGCCGCAGTAACAAAGGCTCACCTGGGCAAGATCATGCCGGTTTTCATCATAAACAACGAGTTCTCAAATATCTCTTCTAATATTATCCTTCCAACGTCGTCTCGGTCTTCCCTCCGACTTTCCAACCAAGATAGAATATAATCTTCGTCTTCCCCCATCCGAGCTACGAGCCCATTTCATTATTTGGTTGTTGATTTGCGGAAAAATATCCTCGCGCGACTAAATGAAGTTGTCTTTTCTATCACTGAATTACTAGCCGTTGTGCATGAACGAAACTTCGCTAAAGACTAAATGCGTAACTTTTTGTGTCGGAATATTCTTCTATTTACTAAAATTGGCATATATAGTTACCAATTGCAAGTGGGACTCTGGAATTACACATGACGGAAAGTCCATTATTCTGTTCGGTAAAATTGGAACTGAAACCAACATGGCGGGGAGAACAGTTCTCCCATCAAACGGAGAAGAAGGCTGATTCACACCAGTCAGCAAGAAACACGGAGCCAAGCATTGAGTAGGATCCAATCCAATCAAAAAGAAGCAATAGATCCAAGTCAATGCTGCGTGACTAACGAAAACCTGAATAGATAACGACTGAAAACTAAAGCAAAAATTAAAACGAAACACGCTCAAAGCGTGACTAAAACCAAACAAAGAAAATGATCTAAGGAGAGCACGAAAGGAAACAGAACATACTAAGAAAATAAAAGGGGAAGAAAAATAAAAATGGAACAGCAACTAGGCTGTTACACACTTAAATATTTGAAAATTTACAACAGTTGAAGGCTACAGGAAAAAGAAGATACTTTGGCAATTTTTTGTGAAATTGAGGTAAAAGTGCCATCAGCTAGTTCTTTGAAGGGCCTTTCTAACAAGTTATTATGCATGAAGATAGTATGCATAGTCAGTCTGCTAAAACCAAATCTTTATTTGATGTTCAGGTACATGCAATGCTAATTTTGAACATTTAAAACAGTCTTCTGTATAATCAATAAAATGTGAATAGCACATTCTTTTCCTGTAGTCTTCCGTTGTAAAAATGTAAAGACCTAAGTTTTCAGCGAGAAGCTTACGCTTCCTTTTTACCGAGCAAATGTTTATTCAGCTATGGTGAGCTGGAACCCTTTACTTACATTTTAAGCTTGATATGTATCTGCACTTGGTTTAAGCATATTGCAACAATTAGCCTCGGTATTCAGAAATTTCTGGAGGAAAATACCCTACAAGAACCTTGGAACAAAAGTTTATATTACAAGCTCTTCCCTTGACTGAGCGCCAGCTTAAACAGTAGGGATAGGCCAAAAATAGCGTAGCAGCTATTTTTCATTGTTGTTACTTTGATTAAATTGCTATCACTGCTACGACTGATGAAAAGCAGCACCTCTTTCTACTGCTGCTTTTCTCCGAACTTCGCGAAGGGTATAAAAAACAACACACGTATGAAAAAGCAGGTACAAGCTGTTACTTTATTTTCTATTCCTAGTAGTCATGCTGGGAAGGAAATAACGGTCGAATGACGCCACATGTTTTCACTCATGGGTCATGGCCGTGTCATAAAGAATACTGACAATGCCCCGCTAGCAAGTGCGTAATTAGTGTTGTGACTACGGCATCGGAAAGCTAATCGGAGGACTCGGATTCGATTTTCAGCGGGGTGACTTTGTTTTAGAAAAATAACTGTTTTTTATACATTTAGGCCTACGCATTTTCAAATTATATAAAGTTCACTAAGCATTGGTTATGTTAGCTTAGGTTAATTCAGGTTCAGTTGGTTTCTTATTCACCAAGCGATTCACTCTAATTCGTTTCATTATACCATAAAATAATAGTTTCTGCGCCTGTAAGTGCGAAACAGAAAGCAAATTTAGGTTTCTCAAACCAGTTATAATCCAGCACTTGTGGTCCAGGCGGTAACATTGTGGCCTTCGGATCAGTGACGGGTAGGTATGTGGGTTTGAAGTCCGCAGCTCTGTGGCTTAGCATCTATTCGTGGCTTCAATCCTAGCGACCGACCACCCTGACTGAGTTAATCAGGGATTTCCCTGTCACACTAGGACAATACCAGATGGTTCCTTGAACCTATGCCCTGGCTGACACCTTTCCGCATCCAATTCTGCGATTTAAAACTACAGTCACGTATGGGAAATGTCATCATTTTCGAACTTTCTTTGACATATCTCAGAAATGGAAAGGAGTAAAAAGCGGTATTTCACATTTCTTTCTCAGTTCACACATACTCACCATAAAAGCTCTATATATAATTGTGTGTAAACATGGAAATTGATGTCAACTAACGAAAATCTATCGAATGGCGTGATTTTCATTTTAATCTGACCATTCTAAGTACAAGTGTGAACTTAGCCCTCAACATAGGCTCACTCTAAAATATTCGCTGTGATCATCAAATAACGTCAACTAACGACAAGATGGCCTCAACTAACGTCAACTAACGAAAGTTTACCTAGTGATGTGGTTTTCGTTAGTTTCTAAGTATGGTGAGGGTAACCGTGAACTTAGCCCTTACCATTTGATTACTCGAAAAAAATATGAAGGGAACGTCAACTAACGTCAACAAACGTCAACTAACGATCAACTAACGAATGAAACTATTTTTAAGTGAATCGGTTTCTGGTGAGGGCTAAGTTCACAACCGTGCCAAATGCTCATAAACTTAATCTGAAGCAATTATTATACTAATAAGTATTTTTATTAGTCTGCTCGTTTGCTTCCTGTCAAAGAGTTCTCATTTATAACCGAAGAAATTTCGATTAACTATTAACTTTTATTCGCGAAGAGAATATGTAACTGAATCTGTAAAAGCTCCGATAATTACATACAATAGTTTTCCGACAGTTATAATATAAACTACTCCACCAAGTCCTAACGGCAGCCCATGACTCTACTATTCAGATAACAAGCTGCAGAAAATTAACTTAGTCTAAAATGGTACTTTACACTGTTTTTAAGTTGGGAACATTTAGAAAGGCTTTTCTTAAACTGCTATTTTTCGCAGATATTTCAAAACACAAGTTACTGCTATCACTGCTGCGAAAAAGTAGTCTCTTTGCCCATCACTATTAAACAGTGTGTTAGATTGATGGAACAAAAGTCTATATGACAACCATCAGCGCCACACCGCTCTGCGAACAAGTTTCAACTTTTTTGCCGTATTTTCTCAATACAAGCAAAATGTAGCATAGACGTTTGTTCACGCATACGCTTCAATTCTCGAGTAACCTTGAAAACAGTGATTGCAAATACCGTTTTTAACAATAATCAGGATTTAAAAACTGAAGTTATTCGAAGTTAGGAAATTGTTCCTTCTTGAGAAATAATTTGTTTTAGTAAGAACATGATTTACTAAAAAAAATTAATACATTTCCTTGACATTTTGATAATATTATTTTGTAAACCTTATTTTCCTTCTGCTCTGATGTGGTTGCAAAATTGCCACAGTCGTAAATTGAGAACAATTAGAATATAAAACAATGTATGTAGTGCCCATTAAATACTTAAGTTGTCATAGGAATATGTGATCAAAAAAATTACAATATACTTGATCCAATTAAATGTATCCTATATCCTTACCATGTTTCGTATTCCAGATTAAAAACTGAATATGAAGAAGCACCACCTACTGTGCAAATCTGTTGTTCATAATGAATATTAATTTTTTGATACAAATGACATTCTCTATGCAATAATGTTTCTTACCTGATCTAAAGGCAAGTATTTTTATTTTAATTTAGCTTTTCTGGATTAAATCAAGTTAAGAACATACATGGCAAAAAACTAACTAATTTTCTGTTATTCGCTTCGTTTCTTATAAAACATTTCCATCATTTGGAGAACCATTTACTCACTTCAGTATTTTTGTTTTAGAGTTTTAAAAAGATCACGGCTATAATGGTGTCCGAGTATTCAGTAATACGTTATTGCTAAAAGACTCGTAAGCACAAGATTTAGTAAATATATTTTTACGTCGCTAAAAGGGTTAAACATCCTAATCTATATTAATGTAATCTAATCAAACTAATTTAGTCAATCAAATGAACAGCAAACAAATCAAAAAAGATTCATTTGAACGGAAAAGGCCATTTCACGGATTAGGTTTGTCTTCACGTTGAATGAATCAGGTTGTTTTACTACCTCACACTCTTCTTGTGATAACCGATGGAAATCCGTTGCGGTTACTGTTTGGAAACTACCCCGAACCGTTCAAAATAGTGAAGAATAGGTTAGGTAGTATTGGGTTAGATTAACTTATATTAGTTCATTTAAGTAGTATTTAACTGAGCTTAACGTATATAGACTTTTTGAATCAGATGTGAAATAATGTAGTGGATATGGTGATTTCTCGTCCGGGAGAGTATTCAAAGAGCATCCGCAATTGAAAATCACCGTATGTCCACTTTGTCCACAAAACTTTACGTAAGTAAAACAAGAAAATTGAAATAAACTGCTCACGTGAAAAAGAATTGTACATTTCCGATTTCACAGCACACTGGGACTATAAAACCTTCAGAAGGACACACAGAAGAAACTGAACGGATCACCAATTTTATATTCTCTAATGGTTTCACGGCCTATTTCTCTCCAACGTTGATTTAATATGTCTTTATAGTTTCCTAGGTTAACCATCTATGTTTATATTCGGTCGTTAAAATTTTCCCTTCCACTAACGCTAACATAATATATTTAACAAATCGTTTACAATAGGATTGTTGAATGAAGAAACTACTTCTAAATAATTCATAGAATGAACGACTTAACATATTATCGTTTAATTTCAGTCGATCCAGATTGAGAAGCTTTGACTCGATCCTTACGACATTTTCCTTTTTCTAATTCGGTCTGTTTTGACAATGAAGGAAATAGCTAAAATAATTATTTGATTTCTTTTAGACAGTAAATTTGAATGTATTGTAAGTGCTGTTACATCTATAGTTGTACTAACTTCCCAGACAACACATGGACATCCCATGGATATCCTTGGCGGACATGTCGGATGTCCATAGGATGTCCAATGGATGTCCGTAGACATCCGACGGACGTCCTTTTAGGTACGCAAGGGACATTTATAGGAGATGTAGGGATGTCCATCGGACATCCGTACGCAAGGTTTTAGGATATTCTACGGACGTCCTTTTTAGATCCACAACGGACATTTGAAGGACAAATATGGATATCCGTCGGACATCCGTACGCAAGGTTTTTGGACATTCTATGGACGTCCTTTTTATTTCAGTAATGGGCATTTAAAGGACAAATACGGATGTCATCGGACATCCGTAAGCACGACTTTTCGACATTCTACGGATGGCCTTTTTAGGTCATCAACGTACATTTATAGGACCTGAATAGAGATGTCCATCGGACAGCAACGAATTCATACTTTCTTTAAATGTCCAATCCAGGCTCCGTAACGGAGTAACGATACTGCAAAAATGACATTAAAATTTCTATCCCCAACTTGTTTCACGGACGCCAGAAGCGTTCCTGTCATTAAAAAATAGTATATTCACAATGCTACTTTGAAGACGCATACTCGGTCGGTGTTTATTACTTACTCAGATAGCTTCAATCACCGGATAAATAAATACAGTACAGCGAATATGAACACACGACCCCTTGAATGCAATGCAATGTGATCAACACAATGTTACAAATCATAAAAGACACGGTATACGCTAAACGTTGTTTAACCTACAGAGCATGTGTAGACTTAAAACATAAGTGGGCGTCTAACTCACTCTCATTGTCTTAAACACAAATGAATAATATATATGTTAAGAGGAATAGCAGTGCAAGAGAGGAAATACTGCAAACCCATCACAATGTGGTAATTTTACCTATTTTACAGATAGTTCAGTTGCAGGCCAGGTTTGTAAATTGGACAAATTCTTACAAAAATGGACGCCTATTAAATATGACTTGCATTGTATAGTGTACCAGGGATAATGTAACCTAACCTAACCTAATCTATTCTAACTTAACCTAACCTGAATTAACCTAACTTAAACCTATCCTAAACTAACCTAACCTAACATATCCTAAACTAACATAACCTGAGCTAACCTAACCTAAACTAACCTAACCACACCTCACCTCATTTAACCTAAGCACACGTAACCACACTAAACCCTATGTCAGTCAAATATGTAGAATTTTAAATGCACAAGTTTGAAAAACGATCTAATCTGACATTTCTAGCCTAACGTAGCCCTATGTCATTGAAGCGTCTAGAATTTCAAAATGCATAAATACTACGGCGTAAGAGAGATCGTTTGCGAAGATTCCAAGTGGGAAAAGCAATTAAAAGTGATGAGTAGAATGATTTTCATGATATGGGTGTTGGAGTGCATATATAGTGAAGAAATACCGGTAAAATGCGTTTGTCGTCGTAGCGCCTTAAGTTGTGAGGTAAGGGTGAGAAAAGGAACAAACGTTGCAAATTTCAACATTCTAGCACACTCTAGCACAACATTCCGTCTGACGCCCAGTTGCACTATCTGCACGTCTATGGAACGTAAAAGCGGCCTTACCGGTAACATTCTATAGATAATTCGCTCACCCGGTATAATAGAGTAGGCAACGGGTACTCTTACGGTCAATAATGAAAGCCGAAAATAAGAAAATACACTGTTTTTTTTTCTTTAAGTTCTTTGTAAATTCAGTAGCGTGTACTGTACTGTATTGTATTTTAACATTATAGTGGTAGGCCTATGTTTGAAAAATTGTTTATTTTAAAATAAGTTACAATACCAAACTACAGTATGTCAATCACTATGTTTCTGGCCTAACCGAATTTTCGTTTAACCGAATCACTCTTGCACCCATCAGATTTAGTTAAATGTAACTCAAGTATATATAAGCAATTTACTATAAACTAATATCGTCACTGGAACTCTTCAGTTTTTCTTAAAATTAAAACCTTACACGAAATATATAAACCTACTCCCCCGGCTGGAGTAAACAAAAACAAATGAAAGCGCATTTCCCATTCACCATTCACCAATAACGTTTCAACAAATGACGATCAGATTCCTTTTCTGATAGCTACTTTCCTAAAATAGCAATAGGCAAATTGATTTCAGGTTTCGCAAGAAATTTACAGGTTCCTTGCCAAATATCTTTCCAAGCCTGCAGTTAAAAATAGCATTTCATACTCATAAATCACCAAATTGACTCTAGCCCACACATATTTATCTGAATTTTTATATTAGCATCTCGA
>JAGDQP010060483.1:0-12197 GCA_022664845.1 Lepisma saccharinum
TTGCTGATGGGACATTCAAAAGCTCCAGTAAGCAGTTCGGACAACTCTTTTGCATCCATGCTGATCCTTGAAGTTCTTTGGAAGAAACCAATGCCATCCCTGTCGTTTACGCACTTCTTCCAGACAAGGAGCGTCAGATCTACGATAGATTATTTACAGCTATCAATAGCTATGTGTCTGGCTGCAATCCCGAGTTATGGATTTTGAAATTGCACCCATTCAATCAATCAACTCCTTGTTCCCAGCAACAATAATATCCGGTTGTAACTATCACTTCAATTAGTGAATTTGGAGAAAGGTACAGAAGCTCGGCCTAGTGACTGAGTACGAGGAGAACACAGAACTTCGCCTTCACGTTCCAATGTGTGCTGCACTAGCCCATGTACTACTTCATATGATTGACAATGGCTGGTTATGCATCCAAGAGGAGACGCCAGAAAATGAAAATCTACAACGTTTCTAAGACTATTTCGTTGACCAGTGGCTTGAAAACAAAACCATTCCAACATACTTTTATGTGAAACTGTTCTGGTAGACGCCACCGAACCAACAATGTCTTTTAAGGTTGGAACAGGAGGTTGAACAGTTTCTTTTCGAGGACTCATCCGAATGTATACTCTTTAGTTAACACACTTACGATAGGGCAACTCTCAATCTGGACGGCAAGAGAAGAGAGAAATCTGCAATTAGGACTGATAAGATTATAAATGATGCCTTGAGTAAACTTGAAGAGCATGGATATCTAAATAAATTTCTTAAAGCAATTGCTTATGTTCAGAAATTGGAGTAATTGGCAGGAAAATGTAAATTTGTAAATAATGTACATACAAATGAATTGTTCCTATTGGAACAAAAAAGAAGCGAAAGCAAAAGACCGATGACCTCCGCTGGAACCAGGAGCATGATGAAAAATGACGAGCTTTGGGAAGCGAAAGCAACATTTTTGTGGGACGAAGACATTTGGCGGCGAAAAATCTCTTAAGGAGCCTCAAAAGTGATTCCCTTTGCCAATAGATGGCAGCAGAATTTGCCTGTTTTCTTCGAATTTTTTCCCACGAATTTTAAACAAACTTAGCTCTTACAAACTACAACACTTTCAACGAAAGGTTTGATAGTGCTGATTTTCGATTTTTGAATTTTCTTCATGGTTTAATTTGATTAATTAGTTCAGTGCGTATGCAGTCCTTTAACAATGAATCTGTTTCAGCAATGAATAAGAATTAATAATCGTCTCGATGAAGCCGTTTAAAGGGTTCCAAAGTTTCTTCTCTGAATGTTTGAGCCCTGTATGTTGAAATGTAAGATCTACTTTCGTGTAAAATTTGTGGAAAAAATACATGGGAAAGATAAACAGATTCTGCTGTCATCTATTGAGTCAGTCGCTTTCGAACCCCCTTAAAACGAACAAAATTGCGAAAGAAGAAAGTCATGATAGCTCGCAATCAAGAGTACTAAATGATCCGTGCAAGTGTCACGAGCCAAATTGTGATTCATTTAAAGTCGTTGGGTCTGGGGAAGGTTTCCGTGCAAGTGTCCCAAACCCGGGAGAGATTACCAAGAATTGAAGAAAAATTCTATTTTTTTTATGCAAACGTCTACACAATATATTCTGTGGTATCTTAGCCATAATTACATGCTAGTGACGTCCTAGCTGAAGATAGTCTATGCTTTGTGGTGACTATTGTGCTAAATAGTTAATACTAGATGTTTGTTGGTACGCTAGGCGGTATTCACTGCAAATTACTTACCATAATTTAGCCAGGTTGAATAAGCTGTTTGTTGTTAAGGGGGCTAAAGCGTGCCATGTGCTTATTTCTAGGTACCTGCTCTGTAGCCGTTCCGAATGCTAGGGAAAAAATCAGAATTTAATTTGCAAATAAAACACGGGGATTCGAGTGCGTAGTCTGTAGTGAACTAATTTAATGAGACTAGATTACAAAATAAAGGAATCTGTTTCAGGCACGAACGCAGGACTCTATTCTTAACCTACTGAACCACTGAGTAACACATTGCGACAATTGCATCTAATAAAACATATAGTCAATAGCAAGTTAAGAATGGTTTCCAACTTAGCTAACATACACTTGATAGAAGAAGAACAACAGACTTTGAGAGATCAGGTTGAGATGAAGTGTGTAAGATATTAACACATAGTCTCTGAAGATCGGTTGGCCAGAGCTGAACTTGGTCACTTGAAGATGTAGAGAGTTCGAGCGGAGCAACAGCAGTCTAGCGTCTGGAGCCAAGATCAAGTAACCACCAAGCCAAGAGATATCAAATGTCGGGGTTTTATACAAAACCGTTTTCTCATAACATCACACTGAGCCAATCACAGATATCAATGTCTCCGTCCCTCAGCGTGAGGTAGTCTCTTAAGTACCAATCAAAACCAAGTTGGACTTCGGATCTACTTGGCTTTCTTACTCTCTGAACCTGCTGTGTAGAACGTACTACTCAAGATCATCTTTGTCCTGCTAAGTAAGACGACCTTTGTCCGACCAATGTTCAAAGAGTAACACTATGCTCACTCGATGTACCCTGATACTTTGCTGCAGCTGTCTTTTCAATACATGAATCACAAAATACAATTCTTGTTGTAAAACCAATTTTGCCTTTTAAAACTAAAACAATAATATTTCTTTTAAGAATTAACTAAATTTCATAGTTCTTGGTTCGTACCTCGTTACCTACAAACTATAGAACATTTATATTTTTCTTACATATTTACGTACACATATATTTCACGTAAAAGACCTCACTTGACACTAGTAATCTTTGATATAAGTCAGTGTATGCTGAATGATAATGATTTTTTCAAACTCCTTAATTTGTACAAACTGTCCTACTAGGGCAGGTAAGATTGCGCACATGGTAGAAGAGACTGCGCACGAGAATGAATTAACATGCGATAGTACAAACCAAATAGAAGCTACTTCTTGTTATCCAATACGTTATAAACTGCTGTATTAACAAAAGTAATTAGCTAAGCAGCCTGAATATCCCTATTAAATGTTACATGTCTTACTCTTGGAAGTATTTATAAACTTTACTAATACAATCGTAAGTATACAGATGAGAATGATTATAGACTCTGCACATAGTGTATTTCTCCGTCAACGTCAACTAGTAGGCCAGGACCAAAAATGACACCGCAATCTAGCCCTGTTTCATACATACATAACTTTGCGCAAACTCTCCTCTCATTGTATTAAATAAATGTGCTGTTCAATCTCTCCTACTTGACGCTTGCGCCAATTATCCTCTTTAGGGAGGAGAGATTACGCACCACATAACTTGGGTGCCTGACCTCAAACTGCGTACATTTCTAGTTCGGACAAAGAACTAGCTTAGTTACACCTTGATTTATAATTATTTCACAGTAAACCATTTCCTTTGAAAATATACAAAACGCTTATGAAAATTCAAGCAATTAACTTCTGTCGTAGATGCACAAAATTGATGAGTTTCAAGGACCACCTTCTATCAACTGACGAGTCTGCAAATAACGTATTCACTTGTCCCTCACTCGCAACACGCCAGTCCAATTCCTTTCCGTCTTTCCAGGACCTGCGCAAGCTCTCCGTGTTTCATGATATACATACTAGGCTGGTCGCGGAAACTTTTCAAACTTTAAGGTGGATCCCGTAACACTAAAGTTTGGGAACTGCTATTTTAGAAATTCAAACTTTAGTATATTAAAATTCTCAAACTTTAAATTCCAACTGAAAGTTTTATTGGCAGATAGTTTTTTCTTATCCTTTCTGTTATTTAAATCTTCCGTTGTAATGTTTGAATATTTTAGTATAGTAATGTTTGAATTATTTTATATTGTTGCACTTGAAGTAATTTCATGTCTTATAATTGAAATAGGGGCTCTCTACGTAATGTTGAAAACCAAACTGTCCTGCATTGGGTGACGGTAACTAAATTGTTCGGTACGTAATCCACCGAACTTTTAATTGTAAGGCCGATATTTCAACATATCTTCAAATTTTCCTAAAAACATTAACTCTAATTAGCTAGTGAGATGAAAACTGTAAATGTGTTATATTTTATTCATATTGAGTAGAAATAGTTATTTTTTCGTGGCTTTTAAATACATCTTTTGACCATAAAGAAGATAAGAACATGTATTTATAAGGGAGAGTATTTCCCTTCTTCCTCTCAGTTGAACCCATTTGAGTTGCAGTTAATCTCTATTCCTAATGAGTGGGTTATTGTCAGATGTGACTAAGTGTAATGTTTGGGGTAGGGATGGATTAAACTATATGTTTTTCTTCAAATGCTGAAAATAGGTTATATTAAAGACCTAACCTATTTTCTTTTTAAATAAACGATTTTTTCATTTATGTTCAAAACTTGACTTGGAGCTTTTTGTTCAAATATTGGTTTCGGTTTCTTGTATCATCAAGTCCGGTTTTTAGATTTCTTTACCAAAAATTAAATAAATACGAAATAAAATTAATTTTGCATGGAAATCCTTTCATGCAAAATTTCCAATGAAAACTGAAGTGTTAGCGAAACACCGCACTTTGAGAGAAAATGAAATATAGGCTTTCCATCAAAAGAACAAACAGTGATTTAAAAGCAGAAAAGACGGAAACCGAAATTTAATTTAGGAATACGCAATATATAAAGACTTATCAGAAGTGCAGAAACTGCTAATAACACGAAGTGTCACATTTTAACTTAAAAAATAAACATTTCTTTCGCTTTTAACTACAAACCTAGTCACATTAACTGCAGTGTATTCATAAATTGCGATGTTTTACAACCTTTATTGCCTATTTTCTTAAATGGTGCCGTTTTGATGAATCTATGATAGCTTTTCTTAGTTGGTTTTCTTAGAACATGATAAAAAGCATTGGAGGTCAAATTTAGACATATCAATAAATGTAAAGAATTACCATGACTAACGATTTGAAGCCTATTTACAAATTAAATGGTACTGCATCATACTTCATGTATATTATTGTTTAATAGGGCCTATATAGTTTACTGACCAGTGAAATGAATTGGAATAGACATTTTGTTGTGAATTGAACTGGTTGAATTTTCTTTCCACATGTGAGTTTCAGACTAGTTAATCGAATTTCATATTTCAGTTGGAATTGAGGTGAACTGAAATTTTAGGATCTTAGCGAGTGCAGGAAAATCATTAAAACATACACTTCGTGTGGGAGATGAACACATACTTCTAGTATCTAAACACGTTCACTTCGGATAGAAATATTTTTTCTCGTTGAAAAATAGACGACCGCTAAGCCCACTGACCATCCTTACCAGAACGTTACAGATTTTTCTCTGTTCTACCAAGGAATTGCAATGTTAGTATTTAGATATCCAGGCTGCTTCAATCTCACAAGTAACACTATTTTAAGTGGACACTCAGATCTAGAAGAGATATACGTACTTAAAATCAGCATAAAAAATAGTTTTTGTGTAAAATGTTAGGTACCATTGGCCAGTGGTTGAAGAGGAATTGTCGAGAAACGTTTTGAATAGCATTGATTTTGGTGCGGTACTTATGAATATTTGGCTACACTCATAACTCATAGTCACCAGAGAATTGGGTACAAGTGTAGAATTGGGTAGAATCCATAGAATGGGACACGAATGCTAACAAGCAATACTGATGGGGCAGAAAAAGTTATGATTTTTCCCCCTACGTCATGATTAGAGTGTCAAAATATGTGCGTATGCAAATTTTGGCAACCCCAGTGCAATTGTTTTGGAATATATTGATGATACAATAGTCAGATTTTTGTATGTGGAGAGTGATATAAAAGTGTTTAAATACTGATATACTTTTGAATTGCTGAAAGAAATGGAAACCAAATTCATAGTAATGGGTACTGAGTGTAAGGCGCTTCCTTGTAGAGTATATATTCTTCATGGCCGCCAATTTGAAGTCCACCATATTGAATCTCGATTAATTTTCTTAAATGGGGAGGGTATGTGACGATACAATAGGGTAATGATACAATAACCTGGAAACACTTATTTCTGCTCGAAATAAAGACGGAAATGAAACCTAAATGCATACAAACTGTTCCTGAGTATAGTGTACTATCGATATGGATTAATACGCATTTAGGGATCATTTCCGTCGTTGTTTCAAAGCAAAATAGGTGTTTCTAGGCTATTGAATCATTACCCCACGCTAGCGTCACATACCCTTATCTCTCACAATACTATATTTACGGCAAAACTGATTTAAGAAACGTATTTCTCGTAAAATTATAGCCCATAATGATATATTACACGATCCTGTTCCCATTTAAGAAAAGCAATCGAGATTCCATTATGGCGGACTTCAAGATGGCGGCCATGAAGAATATACCATGGCCCAGCACCAATTACTATGTATTTGGTTTCCATTTATTTCAGCAATTCAAAAGTATATCAGTATTTCAATACTTTTATATCACTCTCCACATACAAAAATCTGACTTGTATCATCAATATATCCCAAAACAATTGCATTGGGGTTGCGAAAATTTGCATGCGCACATATTTTGACACTCTAATCATGACACAGGGGAAAAAATCATAAAATTTTTCTGCCCATTAGTATGTTTGCTTGTTAGTAATCGTGTGGCGTTCTATGGATTCTACCCAATTCTACACTTGTACCGAATTCTCTGGCGACGATGAGTATCGACGTGCAGCTATCAGTGTCATTTGACTGTCACTGTAGTGCGCGGCACTGGGTGTAAATTAGCGCCAAATATTCATAAGTACCGTACCAAAAATAATGCTATTCAAAACTTTTCCCAACAATTTCTCTTCAACCACTTGCCAATGACACTTAATATTTTACACACAAAATCAGTTTTTATGTTGATTTTAAATATGTATATCTCTTCTAGATCTGAGTGTCCGCTTGAAATAGTATTACTTGTCAGTCCCTTTCCACAGAAGTGTTCGAAGAGGATGCCGTTCCACAGATTTGAGATGCGTTTAGATTGATAAGAGACCACAAAATCAATAAAAGAAGAGAACTTAAGATATTTTTCTTATCGGCATAGAAATAATAGAATGGTCTTTTTCTGAGAGAAAAATATGCCAACTTGATTGAATTTATAACAATATTAAAAAAGAACTACAAGTAACTTTAAACATTTGACCTTTGAAGCGAGATTGCTTTCATAGTAGGATGTTAAAACTATGCGTCTCGTATATACCGGCTGAGAGAGACATAAGATTTACGAGGTCACAGTGTACATAAATGTCAAAACAGGTGCAGGATGAAAATTTAGAAATTTCATCACCTTTTGACCTATTTCAATGCAGTTTTATTTTCGATAATAAACATCGAAAATTTTAAAGGAATTCTAATATTTAGAGATGTAGTAATTAAATACTTGTTTATCATTTAGTCTCTCTGAATGCACGTTAATGTTTTCCTTTTTCATGTCCACTTATATTTTTTTACTATATTTTTATACTTATATCATCCTTCTGCGTAAGATGTTGCTTACTCAACAAACTGTACTCTTGTCTGTCGCTCATCAGGTGTAACTGTTTTTATGGGCTCGTATTTATGTCGTCTCCTACGATAACGCCCACAGATAACCGGATCGCTGGCACTCAGGGTTTTTGTGCAGTGCTGATTGCCTGTGTCTGAGCAATCTCATCCACTGCAGCAGGTACGATGATCAATAAAACAAATGGCTTCATACGTTCCGCCAACTACGGTTTTCTTGTTTACATTTTGGCCGTTTTATGTACTCCGCTTGAAGAAACTTTAAACTCAGCAACTGAGACGGAGACGTATTCATTCTCTGACAAATACAACTATATTTTAGCATTATTTACGTTCTGATATAAAAATTTAAATGTATTAATTTTCTACTTTTTAATATTCAGTTTCTTTCCTCCAATGGTCGATTAACTTTTAAGTTCAATGGAAACTTCTTGAATTTCGTGAACTATAATTCAAACTTCAAGGTTTTTTTATAAATCCCATTAATCATTTCGCCCAAGTGTAACTAATGTTTATTTTTTTTAAGTAAGCAAAAATGAAATTCTGTTGAATTTCAGACGAAAAAGAACAGAACGTTTAGACTTTTCTTATATGTATAAACTACCCAATATTTTGCCTAGGTGGTGAGAAATTATGTTAAAATAATTTTAAATCCTAATTTTTTTTTACAAGTAAAGCTTGAGATCGGGAGAAAATAATTTAAGGTAATGACACCCTCTGAACTCTGAACAGAGTTATGCTAATATATTCAGAAATTGTAAAAACTTAAAATAATTCAGACGTGAGCAAATACAGATTTGGAGATGCTAAGGTTTTATTATCATACAATGTGTGAATTTTTAGGAATAAGGGGAAAATGATAAGCAGTATTACAATTTCGAAAAGTTGGTAGTTTTGCGCCTATGGA
This sequence comes from Lepisma saccharinum, assembly GCA_022664845.1. NCBI lineage: Eukaryota > Metazoa > Arthropoda > Insecta > Zygentoma > Lepismatidae > Lepisma > Lepisma saccharinum. The sequence goes on from JAGDQP010060483.1 coordinate 8,397, forward strand.
ACTATGGATCTTGATGACTAATGTTGTAAAGGTGTCACTTTTAGTTTAGAAATTGGAATATATTATTAATAGCTATGAATCAATTTCTTCTTTAAAATAAAACAAATTTGTTTATCGCACTGCTACTCTAATTCCTTAAAGAGTGTAAAATTAGTTTTGCCTTTTGGCAGCTATATAAGAGGAAAAATTAAGTGGGTTTATAGAACACCATTGTTATTCACATTTCAACTCTTCGGTCTGTCATCAACGAACACAATGAAATTTATCTACTAGCATACGTATATATAGCATGTACGCGAAATCAGCTAAAAAAAATATGATGGTGAAGTATCAAAATGTTATCGAGCTAGTATATGCTACTATTTGTATTAACTTAAACTAATATGAAAATAGAATTTTCGTTGCCATTTTTACACGCTTTTTATTAACTTACTCTGTAATCATGTTTCATCTCTGGTTCAAATCTTGCAACGTTAACTTAACTCATTTCCCGACGTCATACGATAATGAAATTTTGCACAGCGACGTAAGTCGGGTGACAATACAACATTCCATTGTTGCTTTCATATATTTCTATATAATGTATAAATTTTAGAAACATATTTTAATATTTTGCAATTACAGACTTCTTTATCCTAAAATAAATACTAGACTGCACCGCGGCTGCGTTTGGCTGGTTGCAGAACACTTTAGGATTTGGGCCACAAAATATTAGCTGGAGAAAAAGTATGAAATGAACACCGAAATAACCCGAAAAGAATAATAAATAAAATAAAATAAAATAAAGAAGAAATTTTAAAAAAAATATATAAAAGGATTTTAGAAAACACGCTTTTTTAAGCAGAGAAAAATGGACTAAAAAGTAAAAAATAACAAATTTATGAATCAGAAAATAAATTTATTATTATTTACTTTTTAGTTCAGCTTTCTTTGCTTAAAAAAGCGTGTTTTTTAAAATCATTTTTTAATTATCTTTTTAAAAGGATATGATCCACTTATTTCTTTTTTATTTTCATTAGTATTATTATTTTGCAAAAGTGCATTTAGTCACTCGACATTATTTTATAACGCTGTATCAATGGAATATCTGCTACTTTCAATCCTGGCTACTAGACTATCCTGGCTACCCGTTGCAGACGATAATTTCAACAACATTGTAATGCAGAAGATCTGCGCAGCACATCTTAAGTAGTGATTCTTTACAAACCCATTTCCAGGCCTCCTAAGGTTGTAATGAAAGTCGTCCAAATGCCGTGAGAGCAGTGTATTGCACCTTCTTTAACAACTATAAAGTATGTAGTACTAATGCCTTAAACTGTCCTAACATCATCTGCCTAATCTTATTGGTTGCAGTCTAGAACTGAACGCGATATTCCCTAAACCCTACGTGCCTGATAGGAGTTAAACATTATGGTTTGATGACATTACTCAAGTTATTTCCATCTTGAAGTCTTTCGACTATGTGTGTCCTATAAGCACGTGCTCCAAACGTTGACACTAGAAAAGCATACAAAGTATGAACGTCTATCTTATGTTTCTATACCTTGTATCTAGATATCGGTTATACACACTTTGTCAACAACCTGACTATAACGCGATTTGCTTCAAAAAGTTATATTTCACTTCTTTCGTGCAGAGGTTGCAAAAATAAGACACACGTACATAGTGAGCAGTGGCCAACTTGTGCATGCTTTCAAACCAGCCTTATGTTAGCGGATAGTCTGTGGAGAAATATTTCATTTATTGCCAGATTCAACATAATACTGAAGCTGCGTATACGTCATAATGAATCTGAAACATCTTGTTGGAGTCATTTTCAGTTGCTCTAGCTGATTATACAGAAGAAGAATCACGGCTATATGAACTTGTATAGTATTCATTGCCTCAAATACAGTTTTGCTGCATGGTCCAACTGATCTTCTAATACAGTTAATTTCAAAAGTTTATATTAACCGTGTGCAGTATTTTGTTAAATGTCTTCCGCCAATTATTGTGTTTTCCGTCAATCTTGTGACCGACAGTGACGGGCTTTATTCATCCCTAATAGCATAGACGTTTGCAGTAAGTTTGCACAGGAATTGGTTCTAGCGTGACAATTATGTTAAACTGGCATTTGTTAGTTTAAAGTAAATGGTCTGCTAACTTGAAATTGCAAACGTGATACGCAAGCAAACTTGCTGTAAACGTGGTACGTGCTATTTATCATTCTTCTGCGTAGGTTTTTATATATTGTAGAAAAGTTGTATAATAGATTTAGTAGAAGCAAGTGAGGCAAAAGAAAATATTATGGCTAATACTGCTATTATTTAGTAAATTTGTTACTCATCAATGCCTTATTAAGCGAAAGTTTGTCAGAAGACATTTTGTTTCATGGAATGTGAATTTGAATTTAGTATTTAAAGCCTTTAGGCAACTGTGGCTCAGGCCGGATGAATGATGATGGAATTACTGGTGGAATGAAGAAAACGGGAGGAAACTGGAGAACCCGAGAAAACCCACGCACACGGTGTTTGTTCACCACAAAGGCCACATGCCACGAGCAGGGTTTGAACCGACGAACCCAAGCGCCAGAGGAGGGCACTCTAACCGTTGAGTCACGGCGGACCCCACATTTTGTTTCATGTAACATGAGTAAAGATAAAGTAACTGACATATAAAATATATAAGTTTGTATATAGGGGAAGCTAGGGTTTCGTCAACAGAGCTTTTCAGTTTCAGTGTTCTGAATTAAATTATGCATTAAACTTTTATTATAACGCTTTGAAGTTCTCTGAAGAGAGTAGCGATCTTGAAGAGTAGTGTCACCCTGTCAGAGCTGGGGAAGTTCTTGATTATGTAAGGGCACCCTGGCTCTCTTTTTCTTAAAGATTGATAATGTTATTTTTACAGCTCCGTGCAAACATTATTGTGCGTGGATTAATGACACATATTTATCATTGGTGATTCTAACGTAACACCCTTGCAGCAAACGTGCAATGACAACTTGCTGCAAGTTTAAAAGTGTCAACTAACACTTTCGTTTTAAGTTTGTTTCAAGCTTGCAGATTTGCCCTGCCAACTGGTTGCAAACTTGCATACTTGACGTGACAAGCTTGTTGTAAATTGGCAATACTATTAAGGATGCATGTTATAATATCATTCTCGGGCATTTAAATCATCTCAATCAGAGCTTCGATATCACCCATAGTGATTATGTGACTCATTGTTAGTAAGTGTTCAAATTCTTAGTCTCACAATTTCCATTAGATAGTGGATAGCCTACCTTTTATTTAGTTGGTAGGCTAATCGAAATTCGAAATTCGATAATCGAAATTCTAGCCCAATAACAAACAAATTGTAACATAAAGTATAGCAACTGTTTCCTTATGAAAAAAGTGTGATAAAAACGATGAAGTAAAGCTCACCAACGCCACTCTAGTAACAAGGACACCATCTTAGAAGATGGACGCCATAAAACAATAATTGGGAAAAAGTAATATATTTTGTTTTAACCAACGCAAACATAAAGTCTGACAAATGTTTCTTTATAAGGAAAATGTGATAGAAACGATAGGATAAAGTTTACCAACTCCACTGTAGTAATAAAGTCGACATCTTGGAAAATGGGTGATATAAAGAAGTAATAAGGTGAAAATAATAGAAACTATAAACCAACTGCAAACAAATTGCAATAGAAAGTCTGAGAACTGTTTCTTTATGAAAAAGGTGTGATAAAAGCGGTGGGGAAAAGTCTACCAACACCACCGTAGTAACAATGCCGTCATCTTGGAAAATGGCCGGCATAAAGCAATAGTCGGGTAA
>JAGDQP010060484.1:0-12197 GCA_022664845.1 Lepisma saccharinum
CTTCATTTTTTAGTTACTGTATTTATATATCTGTTTGTATTTATGAATACAATTGATAAATATGATAGCATCTATTGGAAAATACGAAATTCTGATTTTTAATTTTTGAGTTAATATTTCAAAGCTTATTTGGATGAAATATATGTTAAGTATATATTCCTAAATTTTTCTAATAAACGTAAATACGAAGTAAGCTAAGAACATTTCTAAATTTTGTTTCCATGGAAATATTTCAACGATTATGGTAAAGGAGGTATTTCAATAGAAACAAAGCTATATTGATCATTATTGAAATATTTTGACAAATGACGACAAATATTTGATCAATTTTTAATGATATGAACAAAAGTTATGTTAAATGATACTTAACCGTTTACTAAAGTGACTTGTCCGGATTTTTGCCATGTAGGCGGTTGCCTAGGTAGTATGACATATATGTCAGCCAATAGAGGTTATTATACAGATTATAATAATATAAAATTTTAACATTGTTCTTTTCCAACTTGAAAGATTCGAGGAAGAAAGTATTATCTTTAAGAAATTATTACTTATTTTAGTAATTTAACTATCGGTAGAGCATACAAAATATAATCTCTATCCTAAAGTTTCGATTTCTTAGTAGAATCTCAATGTTTTGTCAATTGGAAATAATCTGTGTATTCAAAGCTTGATAATAACAAATTAAATAAAATCCATTATAGTACAACCAATCTTCAACAACAGGACTAACTGAGTATAATACAACATTATATTATTTATTACGAAATTTATTCATTTGCTTAAATCAATACACGTAACAATTATTGACCACAGTTATTAAAAATGAGGACCAAACATTTTTTTTTGAGAACGCTTTCAAGAATGAAATATTTCAAATTGAAATGTTGTTTGCTCCACGAACATAGTACTGGAGGCATTATGTATAATTGTCAACCTCAAATCCAAATCCTAATTTGATTGGATTATCGAAAGGAATGCGTTCGTTAAATCTATATCCTTCTTTACATCATGCGTATTGAAAAATGGCAAGAATGAGTGTGAAACCATTGACTTTATTCTATCGATTGCAGCATAGTCTCGTTAAGAAAATTGAAAATATTTAATGAATGACGCAAATGATATTGACATATATACATGTAATTTTCCACGGAAGAAAACCATGATTATTCCAACGTTAAATTATAGAAGTAGTTCAAGCTGGAAAAAATCTCTATAATTACTCATTTTTTGTATGATGTTGAAGATCCCAAGTTTGAAATACATCTTTTATTTTAAATTAGCTAAACGTAAAAAATGCAATTAACATTGAAAATATTCCAACGTGGTTATGTTTATCTGCTAGTTAATTTACAAGAAGTTATATGAATTTTGTAAAAATAACAATTGTTTCCTCCAAAGTGTCAAGTTTGACAAACGTGAAGATAGAATTTTGAACTAGTTATAATTTTAGGTTGATGATAATGAGTATAATAGGCTGTATTAGAATGAAAATATATAGCATTCTCAACAGTCAATCAATTACTTGGTTCAAGCCCGAGTAAGTGAGCATAGTAACACAATTTAAGCAATTGTTAGCTCTTAGCATTACAAATGATGGGTTTAATTTGTATTACGATGAAATATTATTATATTAACTAATTTTATAACATCCAATGCAATAGCAATTTTATAACATCCACATAGAAGTTGAACTAATTTTTTTACCTAATCAATATTATTTATCTACAAAACCAATTTTAATATCTTAATATTAGATCTAGAATTCACTGCATCATGCATTTAATATCGATTCATTCTAGCCTATTTAGGTTGAAATGAATTATAATCATTGTTCCTTTATGAAATCAACTTAATTTAGTTGAACTTAAATACAAATTATATTAATGGGTAAAGTGATGTTTGTCTATGACATTATAAGTCCCTGAAAACAAGTATATATTGGCATACACCTTTTATTTTATTTTCTATTACGTTTCCATTACATTTTAGTTTAGTTTATGGAAGAAAAATCTTCAGTTTATTATCAAGAAAACGCTTCAAATTGTTCATGGAGCAAGGGATTCTCACTTATATCAACTATAGTAGTAGCCACTAGATCAGCAGATAAAATTGTTTTCTTAATACAATAAAATAGATTGTATATACATTAAAATTTCAATCTAAAATATACTTAAGACTTAAATGGAATAAACCTTATCATTAACACATGTCTCGAAGTATTTAAGGACACAATAAGTCAACATTCATTACAAAGCAACGTACAGATTTATTGTTAATGTTTATTCCTGTAAACAAGCCATAAAGTTATGCAGAAATTGTGTCTACCAATCTTTGAAGCCTTTACATTTTTCCATTGGTGCAATTAGAGCCTGAACTATTTTATAACTAATCCTTGTTAGAAGGATTTGGAAAGCTTAATTAGAAGATTAGAACAACTATAAATGTATTTAAATGATCTCTAACAATTACTCCGCGATTCAATACATGCATATAGTGTTAGAATTCGAATAAACAGTTACAAATGAACTAATATAGATAGAAGTTGAATTACAGCGTTATGAATATATTTAAAGTAGCAGCAGTAGAAAATCAATTTCGTTGATTTTACAGGAGAACACTTTGAAAGTCCACAACTAGCCTTCCTCAAAGCTCACATCAAATACAGATCTGGAGGTATACCTTGGAATTCGTCAAGATATACTAATATTGGTTATATTACTGGAACATATCTCAAGTACGGTATTGACGGAAGTTAATGTTTATATATTTCGTAGAATGTGTGTTAACATGAATTATTATTGTAAAGTAATAGAGGTCTATTACATCTAACCTATATGTTAAAGGTAAGCAAAATAGATAAGTGATTCTTCTTGTGCTTATAACTACTGCTAACTGCATCAATTTGAATTTGTAAATTTTAAATAATGCAAATGTTATGCAGTACTATTTTTGTAAACACACTGTGGAGTGTGTCCGTGTGTCTTAGATGTACTTACTTTAAGTAGATCCGAAATAGAAAAAATCAAATCAAGTATATTGGGATAGTTTACTTTAAAAATATTTTAGAAGTCGAACTTCTATTGATGTTAAAAACAATATATATGTAAACAATATCACACCTCAACAGAAGCTTTTAACGTGGAGTGTGAATACATAAAATTTACTTTTAATTTTCCTCCATCTTAAAGGGCTTTCTCATACTAATAGAAGAGGAAATATATATACTTTAATTTTTAATAATATTAAAATTCTGATGAAAGTAGATTACTATAACTAAATGTTAAATACTAAAGTTCCTTAATATACTCAAATATATGACTATTATCTCGTCAATCTTCGCACAAATCTTATAAAAAGTATAATCTAAATCTAATTTATCTTACAATTATTTATAAAGTATCATATTTGATTGATAACACTGTAGACTGAATATTCACAGTATTTAGAAATGATTGTAATAAAATGAAACCTGAATTTGAATATTGATTTTCATTTTAGGCCTTTAAGCAAATTGAAGGCCTCAAGTCAAAATTGAAGTATAAGTTCCTTATGCCGAAACATTCAACAAAGGTGATTTGAGAATTGTTATGAAAAACGTCTGTTCTAGAGGACAATTATAGCAATGTGCATCAGTAAATTCCCAAATGTGTAAGATGTTGAAATATAATAACGTTTGTATGGAAGAGCGTATATTTTATTTGCAATGATGTACAATGCCAGAAAATAAATCATTTTATTTTAAATTTATTAAATGTATTCCCGAATCTCCGGTCAAACGAGAAACATTCGATTCTGGGAACATTTGTCTAAAAGAGTCCTTCATAGATCGAATACCTCTGTTTCGATATATATTCCAGTAAAGAAATTAAACATGATAGACACATTTTACTTAAAGCGACTTCTAGAAACTTAGCAGCCCTTAGTTAATAAGGTACAAGCTAAAAAAACGGAAAAGAATGAAAGTATTTTTATGGGGCAGAATAAGTTGAAATAATTTATTTGGGTTCAAAGCAAATGTTTTGAAAAAGAATTACAGATTCGTTGAAAGTAGAATTACACTAGAGTGTCAAAAACAAATGAATATTTTCTAGAATTCTTATCATAACAAACATAACATTTGGCTAATATTGATGAACAAAACTGGGAAAGAAGATTAGAGAAGATATAGATTGTAATACTGTAGGGAACCGTACACTAAAGTGAATTAATATTAAGCAAATTGTATTAACATAATCTGGATAGGGAAGATTCTATTCAATCCTAAATGAAGAATATTCACACACACACTTTGGAATATATATATATATATATATATTTATATACTCTTAATATTGCCCTTGTAAAAATTCCGGCGACACTCTTCAACTTCAGGTGAAAGTTTTCAATCCAAACAGTGCCAGAGGTTTCAACGAGTAAATTCATAATTTTACCACTTGACAAACTACTGATGTCTATACTGAATTGAATTTAAAGTCTTTAGGGATTTTATGCTCAGGCTGCAATATTGAGGGTAGAGAATGCATTAAGGTAGACGGTCAGGAAATATATTAGTGTAGGGACCATTTCAGAGTTTGCCTGCTCTGACTGAAAAGAAATTCTGTAAAACACTCACTCAGGATGGTTGGCTACTGTGATCGATCCCAAGATCTCTCGAATGCTGTGCCAACGGTCTACCAACTGGACTACTACCGCACAGTTGTAACGTTGTTCACGCACAGTGTAAAATTACTTCGCTGTAGCGAAACAATGAAAGTGATATAGCGTACATTATATTTTGAAAGTGACAAGAAATTGAATTATTATTATTATTTTCGGAAATTATACCGGAAAAACGGAGTTCCGAAGAAATTAGATTTTAGCTTACTAAAATGCAAATATAAGTGTTTTATGTTTAATCTGAGCAGTGCATTTTTATAACGTCAGTATAATGTTCATAGATGGCAGAAATATCAGCAATGATTTTATTGGAATAGAACCATCGAATAAGAAACGTCATAAAGAATTTTAAAGCGGGAAATCGGATAAATGTTTAGGGAGTTCGGAGAGTATTGAAATATAATGGTGAGTAAAATAATTTATCACAATTTTCGTTACGTTTTAAAGTGGTCAACATCGTTTAGCTGATAGCTATGCATAAGAAATGGCGTTGCGTTCTTAGCAGCATTATGTTCTCTGTAATTTTCTCGCGAAAAGGTTGAAGGTAAACTTCAGCCTTAAAATCTTAATTAAACTAAAATTCCCACACCCATTTCCTGAAACATTGAGTTGTAAAACATTCATAAGAATATTAATGTTGATTTGTTTGAAATTAGTTTGAAGCCAGAACACACATATTAAATTAATTTATCTTCTAAAATAAAAATTAAAAGATAATAAAAATCCTTCATTCACTTTTCCTAAAGTCTTTCTATCCACAAATAGATGTTTAGCTTTTAAAATTTGCAAAGGTTTAGTTGAGAAAATGTACTTTTTTCTGAAAAGAGTGTAGGTTTAACATTTTAGCTATACTATTCGAATATCCTAATTCATTTTCGAATGGAAACATGTCAACAATTATAAGAAGAAAAGTATCTTTCTGAACACAACAATTCGAGAAACGTCCGACAGACACATAGAGATTAATAATTTCTGATGTTCATTGTGGTGCAAATCAAAACAGACAAATACACCTCTCGAAATTGCTAACATAAAATAAAATATATATACATATAGGTAATCGAGGGTACACAAGTGCATGGTTTTGGCGCTATAGGCTGCCGGAAGTCTGGGGAAAAAAGGAATTCTAGAAGTTGATATTTTCAATAGCATTAACAGTAGAACTGAGGCGGCATGTTACACTCAAGAAACTGAAATGAGCTCTATCCAAAATTGCATATTCCAAAATTGTTCAAGGACTGCGCAAGGGATTCCTCAAAGGAAGTAGAGTATTCCCAGATTTTCTATTAAATAAATTTGGGTCGAAATGAGCACGATTAAGACAACTTTCCATATGAGTAGGGATTATAATCACTGACATTTAACCGGGTAATGACAGTCTTTTTTTCTGATAAAAAGCACAGCTAAATTTCGTTAAAATGTATGTAATTTACGTATGTTTGTGAGGCAACCACGTTCTTTAAAATTGAGTCGTTTGTCAAAGGAAATCTGTTTGAGATATTGCCTTTCCGCAATCGAATTATTGTTACTTGTTGCAAGATGGTCTCATACAGGCTTATTTCGACTAATATTAAATTAGATAATTTCTGATCCCCTTTTACACATATTGAATGCTCTCTTTGGATTGAGCAGTTTTGAAGTCTTGGGGATACTGTACCTAAGAAATACTGAAAAAGGAAATATTATCCAATATCTTATTTCGAGCGCCATGTTTAAAATATGGCGGTACGACCCGAAACGCTTTGAGGTGGCCAATTTTGTGTATTACTCAGTACTTGCAACTGTATTAATTTTAATACTCCCGTATTCTTACCAACTATGTCAATTTTCATATCCATTCTTCTTGTATTCTGCTGTTACAAAACAATTTAGGGGGAAGTTGTTGAACTACAAGTCACTCTAGTGCCTAAGCGGTGCATCCTTAAAGAAAATGGAAATAACCATTCTTGTAGAGAATTTTGTGCAGATTATTCATATAATATCACGTTTGGCTCAAAATGCTTTTCAAGCGATATATTTACCAACAAAATTGTTTGGGGCATCATTCTTTTAATACGGTGAAGCTAGCAGTAACGTCCCGAGGTAGCAAATTTGGTATATTAGTCAGGTGTCAACCGTGTCAACTGCTTGGTTTCAAAATTTCTGTATTTTTTTTTTTTTGTTCAGGTCAAGCTATTTATTGCTTATACTATTCTCAGTCTTGAAATCAATGAGTTTCGGTAATAAGCTGAAGGAGAGCAAGGTGAATGTTTCTGTGTTTTTTCTGTACTTAAATTCCTCGTATCCATTACCACAATATAATTTGGATCAGATTTTGTAGGTGAAGTTTTAAGCAAGTTACATTTTTAAGGATTTGTCGACTCCGTAAATTAATAGATACAAGTGATATTGAGACATATAGAAAATTTGATCTAATCTTTTATCTACAACGAATGATATTTGTGACATAGAATTAACGTATTATGTACGAGAACACGTTAGGTTCAAGGTTTGAAATTTTACAAGGCATCAGATATGACATTTTTTGTGAGAGAAATGTTTAAAGAAATATATAATGGTTAACCTCGAATTTGCATCCTGCAGTCTTAAATTATTTTCAAGATTCTTAGGAATATGTATATACCTCGCAGGCAACTAGACTATGCCAATTATTTAAATACTGAATTACAGTTCATAGATTTGCTGATTCGAGCACGCTCTTTCACGTTTTTATGCCATAGAATTGCGTTATCAATTGCCAATTCCCGAGAAAAAAAGAATGTTGGAATTGTGAATGCATCCAGGAATAACACGTTCAAATGTACGGAACAATGGACTATGGTCGAGTTGGGTAAAGGAGTGAAAACGTGCAGCTACTCTCTCGGTAAAATATTAGCAGAACAGGTCTTTTGCAGTTGATCGAAATAACAGTGAAATTGGCTCTACAATTCAAATAAGGTAATCCTTCGGGAAACATTCCATACTGCAGAGTTTCATTTGGTACGTGTCGAGGTGCTAACTGTCACCTTGGTATCATTGCAAATGTTGGTATTTGATACAAGAGTTTATATACAAAATGACCTGTAGTTATTAAAGGATAACTGCTCGCATTAACTGTATATATTGAAACGTAACATTTTCATTGAGGTAACATATTGTTTCATAGATCATGCGACCTGAAATAAGGAGTGGTATAACGCAAAATTGCTGTGCATATCAATACCAAACTTTCGAATTATTGAGTAGTTAGTCATTTCAGAGAAAATATCCCAAACGGGATATTTACGACATTACGTATTCTGAAATTCGTGGTAGCAAACAATACATACTTATGTCTTTCTCAATTAAACTAATCTTGTGAAGAATGATTTCCAACAGATTCTTCAATTCTTGACACCGCGAACCTCATTAAGATCACTTAGATCAAGTGACAATGTTCAGAGTCACTTGCTCGTAGTGGCTGTGGATACATTTCAGTTGTAAAGAATCACGTTGCTACAAGTTTAATGGCTTGAAAAGTGTTGTCGAGTTCTTACTCTAATACGAAAAACAACAATCCTCATCACAGCATTCAGCTGCATTTTCCCCGACAAAATTTCGATAAATGAGCAGTGCAAAAAATAAATTCAATACGGATCCTAAATCAGGTGTGTTCTTATAAATCTTATTTTTCGAATGTACACTATTGTGGGCAGATTTGTTTCAGATATTCGGGTTCATGTTGTCATCAAAAGTTGTGTATATGTACCAAATAAAGACATTCTACATTTGGCTGTCTAAAACTATATTTAACCCTTCTCCTGAACCCCCTAAAGGACCCAATTGTTTATTTTTTTTTGCAAAACAAGGGATAAAATTATTACAGAATTTTCCACATTTTGGGGATCGAATTGTTATGATTAGTTGTCCATTAGTACGAAATTTAACTGTGCCAAATATACTCTTCTTGCTCGTTTCTGACCAAAAGTTTCTGAACAAACTAAAATTTTCACGGGCTAGATATTTTGTGATTTGATGTGTTTCGACGAACAAACATAACATATCATTCTACAACTTTTGCACGCTAATTAAATTCAGATTTCTAAAACAAATATAGGCACATTTGGAAATTATAATTTTCTCTTGGTCCCACTAAATATTTTCCGATTAGACTGTGTTTGGGTCGAAAAAAAATAGCATAACAAGTAGTAGAGGAAGTCCATCCAGTCCCACCCCTGGGCCGAGCTGTGCCGCATAAATTTGATTTTTGGCACATTTACAGGAAGTCGTGACCCCAGGATTCACCCGGTGTTACTCCCATGCCCCAGCCATGTTCTTAGACCCCACCCCCGTTTTCAGAACATCGTGAGAATTTTTTTTTTGGTAATGCCATCTGGTGTATGGATTGTGATCACAAAATGATGTTAATTGTAGAATCCAATCAAATGTTGAATATGAAGAAGGGTGCAAAGCAAACCTGTCTACGGGAGCCTTGATTATAAGAAAATGGTATGTGCTATATAGAAAACATCCCTGAGAATTCAAATAATATTTAAAAATGATGATTGTCTGTCTGCCTTAATTATGAGGCATTAGATGAAATCTATCGGAATTAATCAAGTAAAATGGCGGAAACCTAACTGAAGATGTTTGACCGAGAGACTCAAACTTAGGACTTTGAAGCTAATGCTTAGCGCTGTATGATGCAGGCAGTTGAAGAATAAATTGGCATTAGGTATGTAAATCAACATATAGGAGGGGTTGTATGTGAGTATGATATTGTGAAACAGTGGCTACGATAATGTATAACTTATCTTCGGAAACGTTGAGTTCTAGCAGCGAAGTACGAATGAGACGATTTTGAAAGCATATTAATCAGAGTAAGAAAGGTTTAGAAAACATCTTATGGTAATAATAGAAGATATTGAGCTTAAGAATCGCCTATCTGGGGGTGAATGTCGTGCTGTAATTGTGATGGCACGGAAACTTTTTATTTGATAGCAATAGATATTGGTAAAGGCAGAACATTATGGATATGATGTGGTATTTGACTACACTGAATTATCTCGTAGAGGCTGTGCGTTGGTGTATTTAAAAGAGTTTATAAAAGATGATCGCGATAAAGTAATATTGAAGTGGCAGTAGCTAGCTCAAGTAGTTAGTAAATTACAACTTCTGGGAACGATCTCCGTCGACACCCGCACATCCTCACAATGATTTTTCAAGGTATTTCCTTAGTCGTAGAATAGAAATAACATAACAATGGTGCTCATTATATTATATGTATTTAAACAAGCATAGCTCAGTTGTTGCATTTTGAGAGATGTCGTGAGAACGAATCTAGCAGCTGTCTATCGGAAGTCAGTTTTTTTCCCTAGGGTTTTCATTAGTCATTAGAACGATGCTAATTATTATTATGTGGTGGCTCTAGTTCAGTTACGTAGTAATTGTTAGGTTCGAGAATCGATCTTGATTCATGTACATTTTACCTGCGATTTTACTATTGTTTTTTGCCCAAAAGAAATGCCATAGCACAGGTGTTAATTATTTTACTAGGATTAAAGTGGAAAGATATTAAAACAGGGTCGCTGGCTGCTCATTCTATTTGGAGTTTTGGAGATTGAATTCCAGAGCTTTTGATTAGATGGCTTATGGCATTAGATGGAGTCAGGATAGGTTGGAATTTATAGAGGTGTTGACTTGCCGTATTTAAATAAATAACAGAGAAAATACAATTAGATAAACGATCTGAAGTCAAACAAGTATTTTAGTAGAATATATATGACAGATGACGTCCTTTGGCAATCATGTTTTAGAGAAGTAAAAGGAAGAGACATATTTTTTTTTTAAAGAAACAAAACAATTTAGTGTTTTTTTTTTTTTGAGATTCCAACTATAGCTTCAATATAGGGGAAATGTTGAGAAAGAAAAGATAATTGGTAAATAAACTAGTATTATGAAAACTGAAATACTTTAAAACTAGGTAAAAAATAAAAGGAGAAACATACCTGGTTACTGAAAACGTTGAATGGTGGAATCTGAACCCAGAACTGTTTGAGAAAGATAGAAAAAAACACTCTTTATTGGTTTTAGAGAGATGAAAAAAGGTCTGAACACTTTTGCCTTGTCTCTGTGACTGATGATAAAGACGAAGAAGGAAATAGAAGAAACACTAGCAGACTAATTAGAAGGAAAAAGAACAGACGCACGGCCTCTGTCAACCACCTTCCTATTAAGACGCAACCTTCCTACGCCTTTAAAGAAGAGAGAGTTTCCCTTGTAACATTATGGGAACGGAAGTCCCCCTAACCTCCGAGAGAGAGAGAGAGAGAGAAAGAGAGGACAGTTATATGCCAGCAGAAACGCATGTGAATGGGGGTCTTGAAACAGGCAACCACATGGTCGATTTTTTTTTTTTCGTTTTAGCAGATATTTACGCGACGATGATACAAAAAATATTGTTGGCATATAGACAAGAGATTTGGTTCTGAATACGATGACGTTTAATATGAGCTTTATTTGTTAGTCAGAATCCAGCCATATTTAAACCATTACCAGATGAGGCTTCCCCCTTCGAAGAAAGAAGCTTGTCTATTGTTTTTACGCTAAGCAGACAAGGGAAGAACTAAAGTTGTAACTGTAATTACTAATGTCAATGATTAGCAATGGCTTTAAGATATGAGGTGAACACAGACATTTTTATCATTGACGGCATTGTTGAAGAACCCCACAGCGTTTTTACTTATGAGACGAGAAATATGAATTGAACAAGAAGTGTTTTTTACGTGTTTTCATATCTAGTTTTGCAGTCTTAGAAGAATTTTTTTGTCGTGGGAGAATGAAAACATAATCGTGAGCCAGAAGTAAACCAAAGAAGAAATATTAGGCATACAGTCATGCATGTTTTAAGCAGAAAGAACCTTAATAAAACAGAAAAAAAGGTGTAATTAATGTGAAACTTTTGGAATTAACAACCGGCCGATCGGGTGGCCCGGCGGTCTGCGGCTGTAGGCTATCGACTCAACGGTCCCGGGTTCGAGTCCAAGCAGGGGCATGGGTGTGGATTTTAACACTTAACAGCTAAAGGCAAATCGTGACGGGGCGAAGTCCAAAGTTACTAAACTGGCCCATATAAAAACAAAGTTTACCAAAGTTTTTGGAATTAACACCTCATATTTGATAATATGATGGGCATGCAAAAACTATGTGAGAGAATTTTACGCTGTTTTTCAGAGAATTTATCTTAATACAGAGTGATTATTGTTTTGAATATCTGGGGACACGCATTTGAACCATATTTCAAAAATGAATTTAGGTTAATATCAAGTGCCTGTTTCTCCAGAGAGCTAAATAAAACATACAAAGTTATAAGACACCTTCCGGCCTGCATGTTTAAGTAGATTTTATCATATTACAAACTATTTTGAGACCTAGTTACTGCTTCACATGTGCAAAAGAAGTATTGAACTTGTGTTTCTAGCAGAAAAGGTCTTTATGCCAACTGGAAAAGAACGAAATAATTATCAAACTTGTATTTTGGAGGGCGTATTTACCATGTAATTCAAGTAGAAATGACTCCTTGC
>JAGDQP010060486.1:0-12196 GCA_022664845.1 Lepisma saccharinum
ACAAATGTTGTAGTCAAACTTCAAACAGAAAATGTGGCGGGAAATTTGTAGATAGTTTTAACTATTTCGAAGGCTTATAAAGGGAGCATATGAAGTGTGAAAATATGCAAAGGCAAAAGATATATAATATTAAGGAAGAAGCTTCTCTCTATGATTCAATGCTCAAACATCGAAGAAAAAGAATTCAGGAAATGACGAAAGAAAACTCCAAATGTAGATTTGGAGGAGAATGAATAAAAAGTAGCCTAATTCTATTAGCAGACTACTGGTCTCTAGCCTCATAATTATCTCTAAAGTGGGTCATTCATCCTTTTACTTATTCTCCCGGATTCATTTCGAATTGGTAGACGAAGGACTCTTGAAGTCCCTACGCTCCAGTGTGTAATATGATATCCGAAGACTGTAAAAGACTGCACTTCTTGCATTAATATACATTTAATTTGTCTTTCTGGAATATTAAAGCTATACGCGATATTTGAATTCAGGTTAGTCCATAATTTATGTTCAAGAAATTTCATAGTTGAAAGTGATACAGAGTAACTTGTAGCATAGACCTCATAATAGATAGACAGCACGCTTCCCCATTTCTATCTGCGCTAAAACTAATGGTTTTTTGTTCAGAGCGCGTGATTTTGAATTAAGGTTCAATCCAAGTGGGATTTCCCGCCCTTTTCGTTTTACGTCAATGATTCAACTTTCAGTAGAGGAAAACAGAAATTGACTTTCACAGACCAAAGTTCGTTTCGTCCTTCAATAATGAGTACAATTAGTTTTAATTAAATGCTAGTAGTAACTGCAGGATTGTGTGCAGACAGTATTGGGATATTATTCTGTCCCAAAAGTGTCTGCACACAATCCTGAGTGTACAATTTGTTAAAAGTAATTGTACTCATTATTGAAGGACGAAACGAACTTTGGTCTGTGAAAGTCAATTTCTGTTTTCCTCTACTGAAAGTTGAATCATTGACGTAAAACGAAAAAGGCGGGAAACTCCACTTGGATTGAGCCTTCACGCGCTCTGAATAAAAAAAAAACATTAGTTTTAGCGCAAACAGCAATGGAGAAGCGTGCTGTCTATCTATTATGAGGTCTATGCTTGTAGACCTACAACAAATTCTGCAACACTTTATCAGCTTAAGGAACCTGCTTACGAAGTTTTTTTTTTAACAATGTGTGTTAGGGGTGTAATAATATTTGAGTACCCTCTTTCCAGAGATAAAAATCTCAACAAAAATTTATTTATTATAGCATTTGCTTTAAAGGAACGCATACAGCTGAACACCAAAATCGTCTCCTTGTACGACAAGCGGCATAGTTAAAGGGAATGAAATGATCCAACTTTCATCCTCATCTACATACAACATATCTAACCTTTAAGAAATATTTAAACACGTTATGCGAAGCTATTCTTGGCTTTCTCCTTCACACATCGTAACTTAACATCTTCTCCACACACCCCCGGACAAAAACAATCAGATCTTTGTCACCATCAAGGGGTGGGAGATATGTACAAAAAAAATCAGTGTTTATACACCACGTGGCTATAAGTATTTAACGCAACAACCTCGTTTCTTGTTTCTGGCATTTTTTGTCATTTTTTTTTTAGAAAATATTTTTTCTTTTTTCGTTCTCCTATGTTCATGACCATTTTCATACCTTTCTTCGATTTCCGCTTCTCTTTTTTTTTCTTTCTTTTGAATTATTTTTCTCCTGTTTCTGTGCTAAAAGTAGAATTTAGTGTAAACCAACGACTCACGTCTTAGAAGGAGCACGAATCTACAGTAAGCAGACTCTGGGAGTTTCTATCGACTTCAGTGCTCCAGCTACTTTTGGTCGATTCTGGTTAGTGATGGTCTCCTGTAAAATTGCAATGTTACTTCTGGAATAATAACGTAGATTGTTTAATTGATCTTGAGTCTGATAGACCCAGTTGCAAATCTTTCTGGCTTTATAAAAGCTCAGATCCTGAATCTACGATTACAGATGTAACCACCACATCCAAACCATTTTTTTGTCTATTTATCCGGATCGAAATCGGTCATCTGAAAACGTTTGTATTCAATTATTTTAAAAAAGATCCAGAATTCCAAACTTGGTTATCTCAATACATATACAAGTCAATTTCATAGAATAAACTTGAGCCAAGAATGACTCATACGTGGTATCATTTAAAGGTGCCAACTTCCGGCGAAGGTGAAATCCCAGATAGCATGCCAACTTGCAACAAGGTTTTCAGTCACTTAATATTGCGTTGAACGTAATAAGCAAGCCATGAAATAAACGTGTTGAAACAACGTAAGTGACTTGGTTATGTAAGTCAAGCTTGTTGGAACAAGCAAATATGTGAGGAAGATTCTCAAACTTAAAATTGACTTGAATTTTGTTTCGTTGCACTTCTGCTGTGGTTTCAGTGCGGTGAAGTCCCTTCACATGCTAGGACAGTTTCGCCGTAAGTTATCTTCGCCGACTGCCACTCTCTTGTGATTTGATGAACTTACAAGGGAAGTCCTTAAGTCTTGAGAGCTAGATTTTAGTGAAAATTGATTTGGTGATAGTAACTTGTTTGGTGAACGCGTAATTTTCCCGCTACGCTTCGATAGATTTATCACGCCGATCCTGAAATTGTTGGACATTGGACAAAGTGTTATATATTCTGAATGTATGTTTTGTTATCTCTCAAATGAGATATGTATTAAAGCAAAACGACAATTGTTTTGGGTGAACGTACCACACAACAGTCTACATATTACCTCCATTTTCAGAATTGGCGTGACAAGATTTCCAAAGTGTAGCGGGCAAGCAGCGCATTTCCGAAGCGTGTGACTATCACCACGCTAATTAGCGACCCGAAATTTAGTCAGGAAATCAATTTTCACACAAAAAAATCTACATTTCACGACTTAAGGGCTTCGCTTGGAAGTATAATAGCCCTAGAAAAGTCAGCTAGGTCGTGTGATTCCGTAGTCTGCTGACTTCAGCATCGGATTGGTGTGTCAGTGGTTCTCAGATCCCACCCACGGCAATGATTTTATTTCTTTTGAGAAACACATTTTGTTTTTCTTCCTTGTCCTGTCAAGGCTATATCAACCTTGATTCTTGTAAACTAGACTGCCTGATTCAACCTTTTACGCTTGATCTGCTAAGCTTGCATTACGTTGTCACATTTGTCAAACGAAGCTGGTTCACTTTTGATCAGGCCAAAATTCCTATGTGGAAAAGGAGTAAACTATTATCATCTCGCTTTAACTCCCGGCGTGACTCCTCCCACTAGTGATGTGATCTTGCAAGACATGGCTGCGGCGTTGCCAAATTGGTCGCCCACATATCAGATGTTAAACAGCGGAGAAACTACTACAGATGCAAACTTTTAAATTTAGTCACCGTGGCAACAGCTGGATTATTACGTCACGCTGCCATCAGCCAATGACATGGTGTTTCAACCTGTTATTAATGTTGCATATTCGTGATAGGACACCGGCTTGTACAGCATGAGAACTTTACCTGCTTTTGTGTGATACATGGGATGTATTTTTGTCGTTATAAGAAACTTTAATGCTGCTTCTATAAATTCAAGCCTCGAGAGTTTAAACTTTCAAAGAAGAAAGTTTATAACCATTTCAAGAGTTCTATCCGCGCCGATTTCTTTTTTATTTTCTATTTTGTTCACTGTTGAAATCGCTTAATTGTTGTGAATATCCTCCTAACCTATAACAATGAAAATTTTTCATCAATGAATAAGAAAGATAAAAATAAACACGTAAATAACTCTTGAAATAATTATGAACTTTGTTCTCTGAAAATCTGAACTCTGTAGGCTTGAATTTGTAGAAGCAGTATTGCAATTTCGTGCAATTCTGTGAGTTGTTGAAAGTGCGTACAAAGAAAAGAATGTAACTTGACTTTCTAATCTAATCTATTCACAATACGAAAAGAAGCAATTATTTATAAGTATTATGAAAAAAAAAAGTAAAAGTTCTTTGAAAAATGAAGATAAAAAACGTGACAACTGGACTCTGGTCTCCCGGTTACCAATCCGCTGCGAGACAAGGCTTTGGTACGCTTCTATATCCTTCAGAACACAGTTGAGCTGAACGCTAGCAGATGGCTTTCCGGTAAGATGACGCCACATCCGTGATTCTTTTGCGGTTCAAATCCTGCTTGTGTCATGTGGGTTTTGTGGTGCACAAACACCGTGTGCGTGGATTTTCTCGGGGCTCTCCCGTTTCCTCCCACTTTCTTCATTCCACCAATTCATCCCATCATTAGTGTTGCTCACGAGACGAGATTTAGTCTCTCTCGTCTCGAAAATGTCTTGTCCAGAGAGTGTCTCGTCTTGAAAAAAGATGTATATTTTACATTATGAGATCTCTGTCTCGTCTCGTTTTCTATAGCCAGTTCTATGTCTCGTCTCGTCTCGTTTCGTGGTCAACACTACCCATCATCATCCATCCGGCCTGAGCTTTTCCTTTTCAAAAAGATGGTCGCGGAAATTTGGTGGTTCATTGGTTCTCGACATTTTCCAATGTTGTCAGATAATTTCCCGTACTTACGAAAATTGACCTACCTGAAAAAGGTTATACGGTTGGAAATATTGTCGATTTAAGGATAGACAAGAGAAAATATTGCCTACCATGCCTACGAAAATGACGAGTTTATACTCAGAGCTCTTCCTTTGGCAAGAGATCTGTAGTAGTAGTACTACTACTAATAGTAGTAGTAGATGAAGGAGGAGAAAAACAAAAATGGGGAAACCAACCAGTTGAGACTTTCAGCTTGGTATAAAGAGGTGCCGGGTTCGGTTCTTACTGGAAACAAATCCTCCTGACTTAACACGTCCCCTTCTTAGCACGCTGGCTTCAACATTATCCGATTGAAGGCAATGACTAACCAGCGTCAGTTCACCTTACTCAAGAACTTCTCGGGTCGCAAAGCTTCCTTCAGGCAAAAATAAACATAGTCTTCAAATTAGTTATCATTCATTTAATTCGATTCGTAAAATAGGGACCAATTAATGTCTCTACTGAAGTTAAAAAAAAATATATATATACCGAAGAGCTTAAAGAAGAATTTCATGTAGGCCTATAAAATCGAGATATCTGGTCAGACCACTAAAACAGTAATGTAAGAAAATTACGTATTCTGAAATCTAGTTCCGAAAGGAACACTAAAAAAGAGCCGGAACTTGATCACAATAAAATGAAGCAAATGAACCAAATGTTCGGAATGAAATCCGCCTATATGCATCTACAGACAGAAGTGAAACAGTCACGTGATTCTGATGAGTCACGTGAGCCAGAAATAAAAGACGGTCGGCAGACAGAAAATTCAATTTCTCCTTCCTTTTCCCTCGCATCGTCATATGTGAGAATGTGTAGGGAAAAAGAGAGGAAGTGTTTTTTTTTTTTGGTTTTTCAGCGCTTATTTCTTCTTAAAAGTTGCATCAGCGACACACAGCGTGTTGTTGATCTTTAGTTTTCGTCACTTCGGAAAAAGTTATAGTTTCGTTGAAAGAACACATCTCTAAGAATCAAGATGCAATAACGAACGCTTTGGACTACCCCGGAAATGCACAATGTAATTATTTAGCTTAAAGCTTAACGAAGTTTATGGAAAGGAAATTACGTAAAAGATATTCTTTCTCTCTCTCTTATGTTGCAGATGAAGGACACGTTATTTCTGCACGTACATATGTGATGTAAGGACTTGGCTAACATTACCTCTAAAAAAGGCAGGTAAAACATAAAGATCGACACACATTCATAAAACTTTGGAATTGAATAAATATTTAGGTGTACGAGAATTTCACTGGTTCTATTTTCAAACGGCAAATGTCCCCTTAAATGGTTACTTAGCACGTGATTAAATGGATTCTCTCTTTCTTAGAGTCATTTCTTTCTTACTTCTACATTTCTCCCTTCTTTCTTTTATTTTCTTTCTTTCTGTCTGCTTTCTCAATATTTCCTTCCTTCCTTGCTTATTTCTTCATGTATCTTTTCCATCTTCCTCTATTTCTCTCCTTCGTTCTTCGTTTCTACCATGTTTCCTCTCTTTCTAACCTTTTTTCCTTCCTTCCTTCCTTGTGTCTTCCTTTATTTTCCTTTTCCTTCTTCATTTCCTTCCTTCTTTATTTTTATTTGTCTTTCTTACTTTCTTCCTTTATTTTCTTTCCTCTTCCCTTGCTCTTCTCTCATTCTTTCATTCCTTTTTTTCTCTTCTCTTCTCTTTCTTCCTTCTTTCTTTATTTCCTTCCTTACGTCTTTCTTACTTTCCTTTCTTGCTTCTTTCTTTTTATTTCTTTTCCTTGCTTATTTCTTCTTCTTCTTTCTCTATTTCTCTCCTTCGTTCTTCCTTTCTATTATGTTTTATCTCTTCCCAACTTTCTTTCCTTCCTTTCCCTTCTTTCTTTTTATTTACTTCTTCTTTTCTCTCCTTCCTTGTGTCATTCTTTTTTCTTTTTCCTTTCCTTCCTTCTTTATTTTTGTCTTCCTTACTTTCTTCCTTTATTTTCTTTCTTTTTTCTTCGTCTTATCTCATTCTTTTTTCTTTCTCTCTTCTCTTTCTTTCTTTCCTTCCTTCCTTACTTCTTATTTTGCTTTCTTGCTCCTTTCTTTTTATTTATTTTTCCTTGTTTCTTTCTTTCTTCCCACCGGTTTTCTTTTTATCCATCTCTCCTTCCTTCTTGCTTATTCATTTTACTTTATTTCCTTCCTTAAAATTTGTTTCCCTTTCTTTCTTTTCTTTCTTTATTTCCTTCATTCTTAAATTACTTCCTTACTTCTATCTTTTTTCTTTATCTTCCTTTTTCCTCCGTTTTCTGCTTGTTTTTCTTCTTTCTTACTTTCCTCCCATACCTCTATCTTTCATTTATTCATTTTTCTTTTCTTCCTTTATTTATTTATTTATTTCCTGTTTCTTTCTTTCTCTCTTTTTATTTTCTGATACTTGTTGATTGGACCAAAAAATGAAGTGTAGGAATTACTTATTTTTTTAAAAAAAATATTGTATTTGCTTTTATTAATACAGTTAATTAAGCTTTGTCCCCTAATACGCCTGTTCGTTCGTGGCCAGGTGACGCGTAATACTGATCACACTGCCGTCACTCAGATGGACGCAGTTCCACCAACCGCGGACAGATGGCGTTGGGGCAGGCTCAGGGCCTATCGGTTTGTAAAGCCCGTGGCTATTATTATAATTAAGCTTTGTAAAGTAATATGGAAGTATCTTGTAACAAATATAAATACAGAGTGTTCGTAAAAATTGGGTTACAAATTTTGCAATGTAGAAATCCATCACAACAAAGCAAAAATTCTAGTGAATATGAGTTTGAGAAAAGCCACCTTGAAGATCTGCTGCTAATTCTAAGAAGCGTTTCTTGACCTACTTACTTTGGTTAAAGATTTCTAATCTAAATAAAACTCTTTAAATACCCTATTTTAATCCATCCTGTGATGTTCCCTGCCTGAGAAACGTAGACATTTAATGTGCAAATGTCTAAAAAAAAAAAAAAAGAGTTATAGAAAAAGTGATGAATGGATTCGATCTCAAAACAAAGTTAGAAGACGTTATCAAGATTGCGAAGAAAAGAAAGTGGAGACGAGCCGGTCATAGAAACAGATGGAAGATGGTAAAGTGTTCTACTCAGAGGTAAAAGGTAAAACCAAGAAGATGGCCAAATGCAAGATCGATAGATGATGTACAACAGCTGGCCTCGATTTGCGGACAAAAATAATGGATAGGTCTTCATCCACCAGTAGCTGAATAATATGATGATAAACTTGACTCCTTGATTTATGAGCAACCCGCAAAACATCAGAGCATTGGGTGTAGTATACCGAGACAGAATATATCGCCTGCAGTACCAAATTTCGCCCCCCTTGAAAGGGCGTTTCAAGGGGCGAAATTTGACACCAAGCATAGTTTCAACTGCTGCTTTTGGTATAATGCAAATGTTTGGTGCTGAATAGTCCAACAATGTGGATTTATATAACTTACATACGTCAATTATATTCATACAAAATGGACGATACACACACATTTTAAGTCTGACAATTTGTATTGTGCAAGATGGCAATACTGAACCATTATTTGATATAGACTTAAAATGAATGTTCTATATGTTATATTAGGTAAGTGCTGCCAACTTTCCCACTTAAAGAAAACACACCATCAGTCATTTTCTAGTGAACAACATGAAGAAGTGGTTATATTCGCTACGAGCTGATCGAGAAGCAATCTTGACAACTTCTAACACTTCACTGTGGAGCAAAACGAAAAGTGCTTGAATTATTTGATGTCGTCAACACCAACACTGCTTCTGCTTCTCCCCTCATCTCGCAGCTGATCGCTTATTTCAAAACCCGACGTCTTTCCGCCCGTCGGCCAACTTTCGCCGACCAAAAGCCGCCGTCGCCTGGCTTGCTGGGTAAGAATAATGACAACCACGGACCTAATACGGTAATATCGTGTTTTACATTATTTCGAAATATTGTAAAAAATAAATAAATAAAAATAAAATAAGAGGGCGTTAGAGCTACTTCACTTCATGAATGTGAGTGAATCGTATTGGCTAAAAAAAAAAAAAATGTCAAACCTTCTCCACGCGCTCTATTAGAGTATTTGCAACAATGTACGCAATTTCAAGGAAAATGGAATTCTGGTTCATGGCCTGACTCATTTCCTGACCTAACTTCTATATCCTATTCTACACTACACTATGTTATACTACAATCAAAATTTAATTAAAATTTCAGAAAGAAAACAAAACATTTCATTATTCCAGAATTAGAATATTTCATGTGGAGTTCGAGTCATAAATTACTTGTATTTCCACGTTGTCTGACTTATCAAATACATCTCCAGCTTGTGCCACCAATACTCAAAACTATTGAAATTAGTTATTCAAATTTATAAGTCGCAAGTATTTGGTATATTCGACCAATCCTGACTAATCGCTCCTTTCAGTCTACGGTGTGTTAGAGAGAGAGAGAGAGAGAGAGAGAGAGAGAGATCAGGCCCTTTAATATGTATTATGAAGTGGATAACTGAATTATGTGGGGGTGTGATTACATTCAACCAGACTATAGATAATGGAATTATTGAACCAGACTATATTGTTCGATTTGTCGGGGGGATGCTGGAGACTTTCCCTGGTTCCTGAGGATTTCATCCCCAGATCCCAACCAGGGATAAAAATCTTTGTATTTCTACCCAAATAGCTAGAAATGATAGTATGTTGAAACTTACCAACAACCACTAGCTTTAGAATCACCCCATTCGTAATTTATAGCAAATCGAACACTGCCAGACTATATACAATGGAATTATGTGGGAGTGTCATTACATTCAACCAGACTGAAGATAATGGAATTATATGGGAATAAGTAATGCTTCGAACTTTTATAACTATATGTAACCGAGTAATTAATTTGATGAATAAATGCTAACACTTCTTTCATTCACCACTGCTGGAACTATCGGTTTTTTTTTTTGTTTTGTTTTTTTAATTTGCTCAGTAGAAAATCTTCTTTTGTGATACAGAATAGCAAATATACGTCCTGAAAGATTTGTATCTCGTCTACATAAGAAAGAAAACAAAAAAGTGTGTGTGAATTTGTCAACCAAATTGTTCACACGGTCGCTTTCGGGAACATTTTAATTTCATAGCTATAGTACCCCCTTTTCTCTAAGTTTTGAAGTTCTCAGTCGGAAGGTGCTGAAGAAGGTAATTTAGGTCACACAAGTCGCCAGATCTGACTCATGCAGAAAATGAGCCCTAGATACACACTGAAGGCTCAACTGTCTTTAAGGAATTATACACTCTTTGAAGTAATCGAATACAAAAGTTACTTTTATTCAGAAACACGAGGGACTTATGCTAAGATATGAGAAAGGAAGACGAGCGGTCGAGAACAAACGAAGGAGAGGAAGCGACACCGCGCTTTGGAATTCTGGGAAGTTGACGAGATGAAATGATGCGGCGTCCTTTGGAGTGTACTATAATCAAAAGTAACTGCTCTGCTCGTACGGGCTATGACTTGCACTCTCAGTTTCTTCAACGAATGGGAGGGGGAGGGAGGATGTCACACGAGGTGATCTTTAGTGGATGTGGAAAGAAACCTTAGCGTATTGAATGCTGCAATTTAAACAGAGTTTCCATCCGTATAAGTATTAAAGGAAATGTTTGGAGAAAAGTTGGTGACTGTAAAAAGAAGATAAAAGTTGTTTGTACAGCACTAACAATGGCTTACGAACGTTGTGATATGAGATTATGTGATTTTCGATTTTTTAGACATAGGCCTATGTGTGGATTTTTTTTCTGACGGGGCGGGGAAAACCCTCGAAAAATGGAGAAATGTTCGGGAAATTGAAAAGATTTCCCCGAATAGTCGAGATTTCCCGACCCTCGAAATTTCTCGACGTCCGAGATTTCCCGATGTGTAAGGAATTCCTGATTCTCGAAACTTGCCGACTACCGGATTCAAGTCTTTCTTGAATTCCCGATTCAGAGTTTCCTGAAATTCTGTGCCGAACTTCCCGAAAGTCGAGACCAGGAAGGGAAATTTTAACTGATTCTCTACCCGAAATTTCGGGTAGCTGCACACTCGGATCGAATTTTGATATCGAAACTCGATAACACACTGGGGATCGAGGATATTCAGTGCTGGAACTGGGGATCACCGTTCCACCAGTAAAATCACAGGTGCGTCTAGAGGGAATGTGGGGGATCGCAAGCTGAGAGACGAAAAGAAACACACTGTTACCCTTCCAAGGAGCGCCTAAATGGCAATTTGTCACAACTTGTCGAATATGTCACCATTTTCTTCTTTCTTTTCCTCTCTTTCTTTCACTCTTGCCCTTTAAAACTCTTCAGATAGTCTCTACTTAGGATGTGGTCAGTCCAATTTATGTTCCTTCCCAGAGTCGGATTAAGGGGATGGGGATCTAAAGGAGCTCAGCCCAGGGCCCGCACTCGTTCAGGTGTCCCACCAAAGGCAAATAAGTTCCCATTACGACTACAGGTTAATAGGGACCCTGACGGAGTCTAAAGCCCAGGGTCCCCAAATAGCGTAATACATCACTGATCCTATGGTTGTGTCTTGCATTTTCCCCAATATTTCCTAATTGCTTAGCCTCTTCGTCCACTTTATCTCCATTCTTCTCTGTATCCACATTCTGACGCCTTTTTCCTTTCCTCCTTTCTCCTTAGCATTAACGCCTCTGAATCATTCCAGGCCAAACTCCATGTAAAACACTTTGAAAACCATTTTTGTCAGTTCTGCAATCTTCCTTGCTATAGTGATTCCCCTTCATTTTCTTCAATGCTCTTCCCAATCACAAGAGGAAAAACAGATAAGAGGCATTTTTTGCTGATAAATCTGTTCATAATCTTCATTTCTTCCCTTTCCAGCATTTTCTTTGGTATGAACAATCCCTTAGAAGAAAATATTTACTAAGTTCGGGAATAATAAAATAACCTTGAAAGAAATAAAGCTCACCATGTAAATTAATTGTTATTGTTAATGTATTGTCTTACAATGATTCTTTGTCCTATGAACAATGTTTTTCAAGACAATGAAAGGTTGTTACTAAGAAACGTTCGGAACAGCGGTTCCGAACGGACGTTTTGAATCGTCAGTGAGAGTTTTTACCCAGTCCTCTTGATGCCCTATCCCTCAGGACATCAGGAAGGATCATGGGTACTCTCCACGACAATTCAAGACGTTTTCCCAACAGGTTGCAGCCGGCTGCACCTAACAAGGTTGATGATATTGTACTGGAGGTAATAGCGGGAAGGGGGTCATCGCCTTTGGAATAAAACCCGCTAAAAGACATCTCCAAAGGGTGAGATTTCTTCTTGCAGTGCAAAGTAGACCTTGGGCGGTGAGGGCCTATTGCTCAACAGCGTTTTATGGTCTCTCATTCTGTGCAACATCAAGTATTGAATGTACCATAAGTGAAGGCATCTTTCTGGCCCGGCAAAATCCCGTAAGATGCCTGTGACAATTTGTGCTTTCAGTCAACTTAAAAAGTATAGAACATATGTTTTCAATAACTGTAATCACTAACTAATTCTTTAATCTTAACTGCCGAATCTGAATTTCCACATTACGCTCACCTTTTGACCTTTGTCTCCTTACTACTATTCAGAAGCTACATCCAGCTTCTTCCTCTTCCCCTTCAACTCCACATTCAATTG
>JAGDQP010060487.1:0-11599 GCA_022664845.1 Lepisma saccharinum
ATGAGTTTATAAAGTGCATACCATTCCGCCGATTTGGAATTTAAATATGTTCGTTTCGTTTTAAACAAAAAGGCAATTTTAGTCTTGTTAACTTTTGGAAAGAAAGTTATGATATGTTTTTCATATATTGTTTTTAAATATAAATATGTTGAAAAATGTCGGACTCTTGATTCAAATGATCGATATTCTCCTGTACGACGATAATAGGTGTTTGGATAAACTGAAGATGGATAAGTTATGTTATTGACGAATATGATTAATCATATGTGATATATAACATGCGAACATGACAAAGATAATGTAAATGTATAATATATTTTTGTGTGCAATCAATAACTAAGTACGAAGACAACTTATGCCGAGCAAGCGTATTAGGTACGTGTATGAAGTATGGTCACCTCAATCAAATATATTACTAGTAGAAATTGATGAACGATTATGATTTATTACGTAGTAGTGATAGCACGTGTGTTTACTCGAATCCAGATTAGTTTGATCAACAGGGAAATTAGAAGTTATCATTTTCTTAAACAGCATTTCTTGAGTAAATAACTGATCAATCCAACATTACTTCATGGTTATTTACCTACTAGTCGCTCGCACCTGGCTCCCTCGTAATTTGGCCCAGTTCTGCGCACGAGTTACCGATCTGCACGATATTTTTATGGTCAGGAAACACATATATAACTCACTTCTTAAACACCCATCACGGAGCCACCGTAGCTCAGTGGTACAGAACGTTAGCGTAGCGTTCGGGAGGTCATGGGTTCAATCCCAGTGGTCTCCCATCCTGACTGAGGTTTTTCCTCAGTCACACCACAAATGCCGGGATGCCACCCTCATACTTTAACCCAGTTCTGCGCAGGCGTTATCGATCTGCATATTTTTTATGGTCAGAGATTTTATATCTGGCCTTCTTCTATGTGTACTTTATATAAATATATATACCATTTTTTCTACCTTCTTTTACCATGTATATATATAATACATGGTAAGAAAAAGATAGAAAAAATGGTATATGTTAGAATACCAAGACACGTGTACAGGTTATTGAAATGGTGTATTGATATTTCAATATGTAATTTTTGTGTTTGTTTAATACTATACGTTAGGTATATTTGAAATGTAGAACAGCTGATGACAGTTCGAATATAGTACAGGCGACCTAAATGAAGGGAGGGAGGGAGCAGAGAAAGTTAAAAATTCCATTCCAGTGATCGAAGTGAAGCGGTATGCACCAGTATGGCATACCGGCTCTGATTTTTGAAAGAATACTCTTACTGAATTACGGTATGTGTGTTCTTATATGTAACTTTTTTTATATGTCGAGGCAAATGTTAACTGAACATGCCATCTCTATTTCTCCCCCACTTCGAACACCACTTCCATTCCATTCATTATTTCTAGGGGTGAAAGTTACCACTTTATCTTCAAATCTCTCTTCCTGCCTGTGATATTTTCCCCCACAAAGAATCGTGTCATGTGTTTCTAGTGAAACTGACATTGTAGTGGCGATATTTTGTGTGCGCGCGCGCTCTTGAGTTGCATTATTTTTTGTTTGTTTTTATTTTGTTTATTTGTATTGTCTTGATATATGTGACAAACTACATCATGTCAAGAAAGGGGAAAACTTTACATATCGATGGGAGAGAAATTGTAGCAAAGAAATAAAGTTTGTTGTCCGGGAAGCGCTCGTCTTTGCTTGGGAGGTACGACTGGGAAATTTACAACTTCCACTCGTTTTAACTCGACCATCTGAAACAAACTGACGCGACCTTCCCTCCACTTCAAAATCGAACAGCCCGTAGCTTCGTTGCACTGCTTTTGCTAGAGGTCATCTCATGACGAGTAGGGTGTACATATGATACGTGTTACGCCAAATTCTTAGCACTATGTTCAGTATCAAATAAGAATCGAAAAAGAGTGTTAACATTATTTACACAGGTATTAGTCGCTTCAGAATTCGCACGTAGTAACTGGATATTTAGTCAGTCATCGTGGAATTGTAACTAATCGAATATTTTTATGGATAGTTGTTTTCTAAGCTGTGAATATGCTTGTAGTTAGTTCATAGTTATTTTTTAGTAAACTTCACCGGTACTCTTTACTTATTGTTCTCTCTTGTATTTCAGGGCTAGATTATTACTCATATCTACTCGAGCTGGCGGTTTGGGAATAAATTTAATTGGTGCCAATCGCGTTGTGATTTTCGACGCATCATGGAATCCCTCTCAGGACGTGCAAAGTATATTCCGAGTGTATCGTTTCGGCCAAGAAAAGACTTGCTATGTATATCGTCTCTTAGCACAGGTATAAAAAACATTTTTTATCAGTGATTTATTGGATTTTATGTATAACCAACTGGTCAGTTACATTACAAAAGTCAAATATCTGCTTTCCTCGGACTTAAAAATCATATTAATGATTAATTTCTTTCTAGTGTCCCAGTATGACATGGTTTATGTAAGTCTCTTTTCTGGTGTTGCGTCAATCAATGTAACTTTATATTTAATCTTTAAAAGCTTTGCCTTTTTCCCATCTGTACAACGGGTAGTCACTCCGTATGAAAGCGAAGATTCAAGTAGGGCTTTAAAAGTAAATATTGTGTTCTATATGCATTTTAGTAACTGGAGTTATGTATATTCGTTTTCTAGAATGTGAACTCAAATTTCTCACGCATGCATGTAACGACTTAAAAGTTAAGAAGGATGTTAAAAAGACCATCTTGTCGCTTTGCTAGAACAGTTGTATTAAAATTATTTGACTTGCGTGCTTCGTTGAATTTGAATTAGAATTTAAGGCCTTTGGCAGGCTTGGCTCAGACCGGGATGGATTATGTAGAGGATTGGGAAGGTATTTTCTAAACGTGCCATCCTGCCATTCGCCTGGTGAAATTGAGGGAAACTGTGGAAAACCTCAGTGAGGATAACCGGCCGCAGGGTGCGATAAGAAAAATGAATTATATAGTTGGTAAAAGCACTATGGACCCTGAAGTGCGAACTCACGTTACCCATTCCCGCTTCAAAATTCGTGACGTTTCTGCCTGAACCATAAGGGCTAGGTTTATGTGCTTCGTTAGCTGAAGAAAGGTGTAGATAACGATTTAGTGGTAACCTTGTTCTTACACCACTAATTGCCTGTGGTAGTTTTAATATGATGTGAAT
Organism: Lepisma saccharinum; assembly: GCA_022664845.1. Classification (NCBI taxonomy): domain Eukaryota; kingdom Metazoa; phylum Arthropoda; class Insecta; order Zygentoma; family Lepismatidae; genus Lepisma; species Lepisma saccharinum. Next base: position 3,165 of record JAGDQP010060487.1, read on the forward strand.
CTTAACCTATGGATTTCACCACCTGATAATTAAGCATAATAGGATCAAGTATAATGTTCCAAGATAATACAGGCATGCTGCATGTAATACAAGTAACGTAGAATAGCTTGTGATTGGGACAGTGTATTACACCTGAACATGGTTGGCTTTTCAGTAACATGCCTCTAAAACAACAGTTTTTTTTTTTTGTTGTTGTTGTTGTTTTTTTTTAGACAAACTACAGAAAAATTGCAGATATTCTTCCTTTGTAAGGACTTTGGGCCTATTATAAAGCTCATGTGGTGAACTACTGCCAAAACGTAATATGGCGTCGTCATTGAAGAGTAGAGAGGGGCACTTAAGTCCATTAAACGGCCCAAGTACAGTAATCCATTCTTCCTCAAGCGGCCGTAGCTGAGCGATAGAGCGTTGGCTTAGCATTCTGGAGGTCGTGGGTTCAATTCCCACGACCGGCCTTCCTGTCTTATGTTTTTCCAGGGTTTTTCCTCAGTCACACCAGGTGAATGCCGGGACCTTCAATTTAGGCCCTGGCCGACAACTTCCCGCTTCCTTTCTCCTTCATTTCCCGGCCTTAACCTTAGATGCCTGTAGTAAATTTGAGTTGCAATACTTGCTTATGGAAGTGTAAGATTTAACAAAAGTAAAATTTATAATAACTTCGCAATCAGAGTCTGTGAATGTTCTGTGAAATGTAGAAATTCTTCTCATGCCAGCTCATAACCACACAATCACAGAAGTAGTTCTAGGGCTGCTGTGGCTCAGTGGTGCAGAGCTCACCTCTAGTGCGTATGGTCCTCGGTTGGATCCCGGTTCGTGCCATGTGGATTTCGTGGTTGACAAACACAATGTGGGTGGGTTTCCTCGGGGTTCTCCCGTTTCTTCCCACTCTTTTCATTCCACCAATTCGGCCTGAGCCGAAGTTGCCTGAAGGTCTTAATTAAAAAATTCAAACAGAAATGGTTCTAAAAGAAACTTTTGTGTAATAGCAGAAAATATGTTTTTACAGAAGGATGCTCTTAAACTTTTTTCGTTTTAGTACTTTTGAAGAAAAAAAAATGAAAGCGTCGGAAAGTTGTGTTCGCTATTTTTATATTATCATTTGGAGAATTTGCTTCATTTTTTTTTAACAATCTGCCACTAGTATGGAAGGTTTGGTGAAGCTCTATTTTTTTTTCCCCCCCTTTATCAGATAAATTACTTGTGATTTTTTAGGTTAAAATTCCATGATAATTTACTCTTGCACATAAGGTGCCAGTTATGAAGTCATAATTACATTTTTTGAAGTGTGAGGAACAGAGGCTGTATGTTTTCCTAATATTTGTAGACATATCGAAAATTGATATAGGGGAGAGGGTGCTCATTTGAACATGTTGCTGGGCAAATTTAATTTTGCTTCCTCACACTCAGAGAATTTTAGTGCTGTTACCACCCATAAAATTCATTTTATCTTTATCTTAACTCAGAGAATTTGTTCAGAGAGATAAACAACATATGTGTTGAAACATATACAGCTCGCCGTAGAAAATAACGTACTTAATTGTCACCTTAAAGCAAGGACAGGAACTGGGAAGCTATCGTTCTAAGGTGCCCCCGTAGGGTGTAGATTTGAACAAAGGTGGGGTAGCTTTAAACATGGCCGGAGCAGTTTTGAACACATTCTTAATTTTATTGCAGGAACATTTATTTTCTTTGCAAATGCTTCTAAATACAAATACGAAAGCAGAAGAAAGGTAAACTAAAGTTTTACTAGCCATACAAAGTATATAAACTACGCAGTTGTTTATAAAGATTGAACTTACTTCCTTTATTGTTTCTTTATGGGTGTTATGAGGATTGCATAACCATTAGGCTTGCATAAACTTTGAACTCGTACAAATTTTGTTTAAAATGTTATACATAACCTAATTGAAATGCTTTTACACTGTTAATGTGTTGCAAACTAATTTTTCTTCTCAACAGTAAATTTTAGCTGTTGGGACATAAGCTGCTACCGTGTTCAAATCTACCTGTTTTTGTTCAAAACTGGCCCAGTACGACTAATTACGCACATTTTGTTATGGGAGAAGGAGAAGGGTTATCAGAAAGCAACAAGGACAATTTAATGCGTGAAGGAGTGTAGTTACTTCATAAGTTAACATGGAAAGATATTCTACAGTTCTTTTCTCTCCAGAAACTTACAATCTCTTAAATGAATTTTTACTTTGGTACCCACAAATTACATCATGTACCGTACTTCGCCAGGTAACGCACACAAATGGCGAAAAAGAAATTTCATTTTATAAATTAAAAGTTTCCTCCACTGTTCTACCCCCTCTTCACTATAAGAATAACTATACCGCACAGTGGGTCAGAATGTCGAAAATGTGGCCAAAATCCAAAATCTCGGTCAGTGTGGACAAAAATCGGTATATAAGGGATTTGACCGTGCTAATTACGAATTTGGCATCACAATGAAAAAATTCGAAATGGCGGACCAAATCAGAAAAAAAATATAGGATTAACAACAAAAATCGGTATATTAGGGTTTTTGACCGTGCTACTTACGAATTTGGCATCATAACGAAAAAATTCAAAATGGCGGACCAAATCAGAAAAATAGAATTAACGGAACAAAAATTGGTATATTAGGGATTTTAACCGTGCTAATTACGAATTTGACATCAAAATTGAAAAATTCAGAAAGGCTTCATTATAAAAAAGAAGTTACAAATAGTATAGAGACGAAACCCGATCAAATTTATACCATGTTTTTAATCTTGTAATTCTTCTTCTTCCCCATTTTTATGGACAAGTGCTTCTTCACTCTCAACTGCATATGAATAATTGCCGAAATCTTCATCCGAATCGTGGTCTGGAACTTTGTCATCTTCTGATATTACACATATGTCTACATTCAGATTCACAGGAGGGGATATCCCCCTTACCCTCCCGTTAATTCGCACACTGCTTATTTATTCATTTATTATTTATATGTAAGAAAATGTATTGAAAAAACATCTGTATTTATAATGTTTTTATTTTACTGCAAAAACTAATTTTTATTACATTTACAATTATTTATTAAAAAATGTATTAATAAACATTTATACGACACAGAAAGAACCGTAAAAGTATCAGTTTCAAACGTTAAGCCGGAATAGAACGAACATGTGAGTCAAATAAGATAGGACAGTACTCGTATATTCCGGCATCGCCTGTCTTTTTCCAGTTATGCGTCGAACCCTTGAAGAGAGAGAGATCACGTACCCAGAAGTTGATTTTGGGGGATATTCGAGGTGTCTGGATGTGAAATTTACGTAAAATATCTAAAAGTTCTACCAAAAATTATACTAATTTCACAAAAATGTCTGAATTTTGAGGAGGGGATCCGGACTCCCCCTCTGCGTACGTCCCTCCTTTGTCCTGTCCTGCACTATGCTATAGATATCATTTAATACATTATTTGTATAAATTTGGACCGAATTTTATACTTTTTAATCAACTTTAACAAAATGCTTAAATAACGATATATTGCAGCTGCCACTTCAAATGTGAGCCATTATCGGAGTAGTGGCTAATAGTTGGGTTTTAAGGCTGATTCGTGAAGAAAATAGTATATACTTTATCAGACAATTAAAAATTTAGCGGAATGCCATGGGATACTCTTTTTTCATTATATTGTATGATAATTTTATTCATTTTTCGGTATGAACATTGATTGAATAAAAATGAATTCGTGGTGTATGATTTGAAACTTAAATTGCCATTTTTAATTAACTACATACCTTCTGAAGCAGCCTACATTATATTTTTTTAATTCACCTACACAGCACAAAGATATTTCACGGCAACGACGCACCACGTCTTCCGCCCGACTAGTCTGATGAGTCGCTCACACATGAGTGCTTCGTTTAACTTGAAATACAACCGTCGTAAGAAATGCTCGACCGTTTCTATGAGTGGGATTTCATAGTCCAAACAGTACTATAGTCAACCTACTAGTTCAAAATTCCCAGCTAGAAACTTTTTTTTATTATTATTTTTGGCCACGTTTTCGACATTCTGACCCACTGTGACCACTACATAAATTATCATGTATCTTGTTTAATTTTGTTAATGGATTTATTTTCTGCCATGCTTTTGAGTAGCCCATATAAGTTTTGTAGATATTTATACTTAATCATTCTGATTCCAGCCCAGTCTGCTTATGTTAAATTTTATAGCAACTTTTTTTTTTTTTAGAAATATTTGTATTTCTTTAAGGTAGTGTAATGAGGCTACAAAGAAAAAGTCTCGTTTCATTGTTAGTTGGGTGGAATAGAGTCTTGTGTCCTAACTGTGCCAAGATTCTGAGACCTCTAGAACTGAACCAGTTTCAGGTGTATTGTAATATCTGTAAGTAGACGTTTGAATTGAACAGTATGGAACGCCAGGCAGTTGTTAGCCATATGAACTCTTCACATGATACCTTTTTACTGGATTCATGCATCATTTACCGGGCTTCATTCGTGTTAAGAGGGCTCCTCGCTCCAACCCTCCCACATTTAACATTTTTCAAAATATTTCAGAAACAGAGTATTATCAAATACGTAAATTCATAGCGCACTAGAACTTACGAATTACTATGGAATGCAATGGACAGCGATTTCGAGATCGTGTCCATTGACGATTGATACGTTTTCAAAGATTATGACGTCATTATTTAATTGAAGTCTGAGCACTCATCAATCGACAAGATTTCTAGATCGCTGTCCATTGCATTTCATAGTAATTTGTAAGTTCTAGTGCGCTATGAATTTATATTTTTGATAGTACTCTTAGTTTTTGAAATATTTTGAAAAATGGGGCACTAAAGCAAGGAGCCCTCTTAAGGCTCCTCGCTAGTGTTGGCGATAAAGCGCACATAGTACTCCATCCCAACTGATTACGCCAAGGGAAATAGTTAGAATTGAGTGCAACTTTTTCGTAATATTCCTAAAAGGAAAATGTTATAGATCAAACTTTCTATTTTTTGTATATTTATATATCATTGGTTGTTATTAAGCATGAAACATTGTCCATTTATGGCGATTTTGCGTTAATTTATGGCGATAAATCAGCATATCGCGAGAAGTTTGAGAAAGATCCGCCTATACATTGAAGTTTAAAAATTAAATATAAACAATCGTAAAGTGCTTTTGTGCTACCATAAGCGAATAATTAATTGTATTTTGAGCACTGTCTCGTGAAAATTTCTGCAAATAAATTCTTGTTGGATTTCGTGGATTGAGGCCAAGAAGTAGAAATAACAATCATATCGCTAGTGAGATCCAATCCCTACTTCGTGGCCAAGCTATTTCCTGTCGTGTGTCGTCTGCATTTTCGAGCGATTGAATACAAGTGCGAAGCAAAAATCTAAGAGCGGGATAGCCTCTCAATCGAGGCTGTTTCTTTACTTTTACCTTTTAAGATCATGTGATCTTTTCGCCAAGCAGTTGCTTTTCACTGATTTGTAAGTTGGGTGGAAATGGATTTGCAGAATTAGGAAGATCATGGCTGGAACTAAATAGGCAATCGTCAAACTATCCATATGTATACTCGGCCCACATCGTCTAGTTACGATCTTTCACTACAGATCATTGATAGGGAACCGCTGCGAATTCGGAACGTCTAGGGTTCAAACCATGTATCAACCATTCCAACAGGTTTTCCATAGCTCCTGAGGCGAATACCGGGATGGTACCTCACATTCTAGACCAGGACCGTTTCCATATTTTAGCACCATAGTGAACATATCGGCGTGATGAAATAAGGTATTCATTTAATGTTGTGGTCAATAACAATATATTATTATACTCTGGCCCTACAGCTGTACTGTCTTTATACCCGCAACAAATAAATAAATAAATTAATATTAATAGTATTATTAATAATAATAATAATTTCAATTTTAATTTATTTGGCTATATAAAATGACAATACAGCTAACAAGGCTAATATATGTCTCCCATTAACAATAATATAGACATTACTACAAGGTAACCAAAAAAGTTTTTGCCGTTTTTGACGTCCCATCAATCATGCGTTCACAGAGAAGAAACTAAATGACGCACGTGCCTGCCAAGTGATCGGGAGCAAGTCTGACCATCGACCTTCAGTAATACAGGCACGGTGCTCACACACAGCAGTCATAGCTCGTGCAGTGTAAAATAGAAATGGGGGTATCGAAGTAGCTTGTTCGCGTGTGTTTGTTGCATGACTTTAAATTGGGCCTGTCAGTTTCCGAATCAAGTCGCCGCATATACCAGGCATTTGGTGCGAATGCCGTGAACGAACGCACCGCCAGGCATTGATTCCAGCAATTCCGTTCTGGAGATGTGAACCTTGCTCATGAACCTCGCAATGGACGACCACATGTGTTGGATAACGAGGCCCTGAAAGCAGCCATCGAGGAGGACAGTGGTCTAACCAGTCCCGTACTGGCCTATCGGGCAAATGCCCGGTGCGCTAGATATGCAGATGAAGAAGACTTGTACATTTGAGACGATTCAAGTTATTGGACCCTCTCATGAATTACAGCCATTCTTTGAAGAAAAAGTAGTTTTTCTGGAAGCAAACACAAGGCGCACACTGCAGTACAAACTGAAATAAAAAAAGATGCAAACTAAACTAATTATAATTATAACGTATAACAAATCTCGCATTAGTATTTGTTTTCATGTCAGATGTCAGTGACGTCTACAGAGACTAAATAAAGGAAACTAAAATGATTAGTTTTTTTTTTTCACCATTACAGGTGAGTGGAGAAGATTGCACAATAATGAACTGTATAAACTAGTAGAGAGTGGGTATCGTTGTAACATTTTTTTCTGTTTTTCAACCTCACCACTATAAAATAATAAATGGATTTGTTTCCGTTCTATAATTTATTAGGTATATCCCTTAGGTGTACATAGGTACAGGTTGAGCAGTTGAACTGCAGTTGTTAGTAAGCTATAAAACAAAATCCAAGCATCTGGAGTGTTACAATCATCCCGTATGTGGGGAAGGATGTAACATTACATGGGTATGGTTGTAACAAGCTGCTGTAGTCTAAGATATACACCTACTTTACACAGTAAACTAAAAAAATCTTCAAACCTTTGAAGGGATCTATTAAATTTATTGTGTAATGGAAATATAAAAGGATGTAAGTAAGTTAATTAGTTCAAGGTTGGTTAGTTAGTCACAAATTTAGTTAGGTTCAAGGAACTACATTTGGTCCACAGGTAAAATTGCTAATGATTGTTGATGACTCATGAATATTTTTTGACTTCACATTTGAATTCATTAAATTCGCTCAAAAAATTTATCGGTTTATTGAATTGAATTGCTCGGTAATCAGCATGAAATTCTACCAGCAAAAGCTTGTGAAGTTCACCTACAACGTTCCAAATACCACTTCAGTATATTTCTTTTTATCTGTTTTTCTTTTTTAAAAAGACAGAATTTAATTTTAAAACTTACTTTTTAAAATTAAGCGTACAAAGACGTTCTAAGCTTGCATGTACCTGTGTGATAATTCATTGTAGGTCACCCAATTCCTTTGAATTTCTTCTTTCCCATCTTCTGTCTTTCTGTAGAAAATTAGCTCTGGATTAAATGCTCCTTTCACTTCTGATTTTTACTTTGGCTGAATTAGATTATTTTTTATAAATGTGTCTACTTTCCAGTTGTTATCGCTAAGCCAAAACACACGTTCATTTGTCACTTCATTTACTGATTTTTCTTGCACACTTTCAAGTGCTCCAGACACAGCTGATCTTATAGGTACGCCAGCTGATGGAGTAATTCCGTAGCCACATCGCTTGTTCCCCCGGTATTTTCTTCGACGTTACCAAGTGCAGCACTAGTAGAAGCAACTGAGTTATCACCAATTACAGTCTCAGCTGTTGATATTAATTCAACCCGATCAGTTGCACACGTTACACCTTCGTTTGATGATGGTAAAACAGGACCTGATTTTTCGGTTGAGAAATATGATGATATTTTGCTGCATGTCTTTGAGCTCTCCTCTAGTTCATTTCATCGTTTTTCCTTCCGATACTGAGCTCCGCTTTTCCGTTTATTTTTAGTTGGAGTTAACAGCCTTTCAGTAGTTATTGTTTAAAATATAATAAAAAAATACGAAATATATAGGCTATATCTTTATTTTTGAGGGTAGGGAGCGAGGTGCGGCCGGTGGTTAGTGGTGGGTATACGGGGAAGGTATATTTCCCTTAACCCTTGGAAGATTGGGGGGAGGGGTCAAATTTGCCCGCGGTTTCGTTTTCTCATTGCTGTGAATAAATACATTTTTCAACATGTTTGAATTTTTTTGTATTTTCTTCTGTTAGTCTAAACTTAAATTTAGTTTTATTAAAATGTACATTATTATGGTAGTTTTATGAAGAAAAAAAAATGTAGCGCAGGCACTTTTGACTCTCCCCCCCCCCCCT
>JAGDQP010060488.1:0-12196 GCA_022664845.1 Lepisma saccharinum
TGAAACGTCGGCTCTATCGTCGGACTTCACCTGGCTGATATCCCGAGAACATCTGTATAATATTCGCCGCCAGGAAAGCTTCAATTCTTATTTCAAATAAATGTTTATTGCGGTTTTTTTTTGTGCCAAGTCATAAGCATTTAAATGTGCTGCAATAGTGCGAAACAGTAGCAAATGGTTGAAGTTCTAGTCCTGCCACAATCGAAAAGTTTGACAGTGAACAATCTCATTTGTTGACTTACGAAAAACAAACTTTCATAATAGAAAAGTGATTCCCATAAGAAGTCGGGATAATTATTTTGGGACACCCAGTGTATCTTTACTTGGTTCTCTCATTGGAGTGTAGCAATACAGCAAATCACTACCTTAGTGGGCAAAGTATTCTTAACCACGCGTGTTAAAATCGGTTATTTATAAACTTACTTCGAAACGATTTCAGACTTTATTTTAAAATGCTAGTTGACACAAACTGTGGGACTTGTATGTCGTGTTATTCTGCTATCAAAACTGTATATTCAAAGATATTTTATTCTTCAATTAGCATACAATAAATACAGATATGTATTATCTTACTCAGATTTTACTACGAAGTATGATTTTACTAAATTATTGAAGTCTCAAAAGGTGCAGAATTTCTTTGGTAATCCTCATTTTACAACAAATTACTTTGTATTATTTATTCATTTGGATAATTTCGTATTGTTCAATTCATTTGCGCAGAGAAGGTCTACTTTTCACTTAATTTGGTAAATTTATATATTGCAGAAACTCGTACTTCAAAATAGGGTTATATTTTTTTCAAACACATGTGAAACAAACGTGGACAATTACGAGACATTTGTGACAGCATTACCAATGCTATACTTTAAAAAAAATGGCTTGTCAGAGTTGGGGAGCAGTGAGGGGGGCCAAGAGAATTTGAGGGGGTGGGCATTCCATGCATGATACTGTCATTTAACACAACTTACCGAACTTAGCTAATGTATACATTCAATTTCTTCCAATTTTTTTATACTTTTATTACAAGTATGAAGAAAATCATACTTTTATTACAAGAATCAAACTTAATACATTTATTCAACACATAAAAGAGAGAAATCCGTATTTCCTTGCTTCTGTGAGGAAACTAGTTTTGGGGCAAAACTGATTCGAAAATTGGTTCGAGCTAAAAAATTAAGCTATGTATGAAATCAAGGGCATAATGTAGGAAAGGACAACTTTGATATTTCGTAGAAATAACGAGATAATTGAATAGCCGCTTCGCTTTTTCTACTGAATAAACGATAAGGGACAAAAAGCTTCTCCGGAAACTCACTCCCAATGACAAAATAATGCATACGAAATATTCCAGCTGCGAACTTCCTTCGTATCAAATGTAAGGTAAAGCCAACCAGAAGAGTTTGCGCGCTAAGAGACACGAAATGGTCCTGGAAAGACGAAAAGGAACTGGGCTGACGTGTTGCAAGTGAAGGAGAAAGTGAATACGTTACTGGTAGACTCGTCAATTGAATTTCTGTGTTGATAGAATGTGGTCGCTGAAACTTATAACCAATTTTGTGCATCTACGACATAAATGAATTGCTTAACTTTTCATAAGCTTTGTGTATATTTTCGAAGGAAATGTTTTAATGTTAATTATAAATGAAGGTGTACCTGAGCTAGTCCTTTGCCAGAACTAGTGTTGTACGCAGTTTGCTGTCATTCTAGAAATTGGCACCCGAGCTATGTGGTGCGTAAACTCTGCTCCCTAATTAAGATAGTTGGGTCAAGCGTCAAGTAGGAGAGTTTGCACAGTCCTCTCCTACGATGTGCGGAGAGGAGAGATTGCGCAAAGTTATCTATAAATCAGGGCTAGATTTTGGTGTCGTTTTTGGTCCTGGCCCACTTGGCGGAGGAATATACTGTGTGAAGAGCATAAAATTCTTTTCCTCTGTCCTCTGTAAAGTTTACAAATTCTGCCAAGAGTAAGAAATGTAACATTTAATAGGAATGTTCAGGCTGTTTTAACTAATAACTGTTTGTAATACAACAGTTTATAATGTTGTGGATCACAACAAGTAGTTTCTACTTGGTTCGTGCTATCGAATGCTATCTTATTCTCATCCCCCTACCCATATGCGTAATATCACCTACCCTAGTAGAATAGTTTGCTCAATTAGCTCTAAGTTTAAAATAATCATTATCATTAAGCATACAATGACTTGTATCAAAGGTTCATAACATGTAATTTTGTAGATACTAAAGAATATATTGTGTAATTTTTTAGACGTTTGCATACTAAATATAATTTTAGTGAATTTGACTTGAATTCTGCCCAATCTCTCCCGACTTTTCCTTATGGACAAGTAGCAATAGTAGGTTGTGTGTAAAAGTAGTGCTTGAACATTTTCTTCAAAGATTTCTCCATCATTATTGTATTAATTTTGTTCCACATATCTTACCATGGTTCGAGGACACTTCGTCCAAAGCCATTTGGTCCAAAGGACAATTCGTCCAGAGACATTTAGTCCAATGACATTTTATCCACTGACATTTGGTCCAAAGAACAATTCGTTCAAAAGATATTTCTTCCAAAGGATATTTCGTCCAAAGAACCTTGATCCAAAGGATACATCGTGCTAAAGGCATTTCGTCCGAAGGACATTTCGTCAAAAGGAAATTTCATCCAAAATACATTTGGTCCAAAGGACATTTCGTCCAGAAGATACTTGGTCCAAAGCACATTCCGTCCAAACGAGATTCGGTTGAAAAGACATTTCGTCCAGAGATATTTTCAACATAAATATATTATGGAAATTTTGCTCTTATTATTCTCTTCATTTATTTACAATTAAGGCATTGGTTATAGTTAAGAACACAAGGTGGCAGAACATGTGTTTTTATTTTAAGAGGACAGTATTAAATTAATACTCTTAATATATTGCTTTAGCTTTGTTTCAGTTTATTAGAAACATTAAACTTGGTTTCCCGGTTTACATCAAAGTAAAGTCTTTGCACGTTAGTACTTAAACAAAAGTCTAGAATATCAGCAGTCGGCATTAGCTATGTACGAATTTAGTTTTAAAAGCAGAAGTTGTTTCGCGGACTTATATCGGAAGATACTTAAGAATTTATTCAGTAAAAGTCGTCGTGCTTCTTCATTCACAATGACTGAAACTTCGTTTATCATATCCTCAAGAAAGAAGAAGCTACTGAGTCATAATGGTTATGTATATCATTTTCACTCCTGTTACGGCAACAAGCGCTACTGGCGCTGTGAGAAAACAACTATTTGTTCTGCTCGGTGCATCACTACTTGCAATGATGACAGAGTGGAATTGCTCAAAGATGGGACAAAATGATCACTTTCACGGAACAACGTTTACAGAGTCGAAAATCCGTCAGCTAAGATCAACCTTGAAATGTAATGTTGAAGAGCATAAGAACAAGTCTCTTCTTACAGCTGTACGGCGAAATCAGCAGCATAACCGATCTCGTCTGCCCCAAAATTTTCAACAGTGTGAGATAATGCAACCGTAAACAGTTAGTGAAGCCGGTGATTATTTTTTTTCAGTTTGATTCAGTGTTGAATGATCCGAACCGAATTCTAATTTGGTTCACACACCATGATTTCGTTCTCCTCGCTGAAAATGACATAATACTTTGTGATGGCACCTTTAAAACTGTACCTAATCTGTTTTTTTTTTTAACTTTTCACCATACAGAGAATATTTATGGTACATTGCTTTCCATTTGCGTATTGTCTCACTGTTAGGAAGACTGAAGATACATATTCGCGTGTTTATGAAGTACTCAAGAATTATGGTAATATTCTTCAACCAAGAAAAATATTAATGGATTTTGAGGAACACAGCACGAGACTCGTTTCCAGAGGGTGAAAGGATGTTTATTCCATTTCACTCAAGCTGTTTGGCGTCAGTGTTGTAATGTACGTGATATATAATGACCCTCAGAATCCAAGAGTGAGAAACGAAGTGCGAATGCTACTTGCTTTGCCCTTCATTCCATTGGATGACTTGTTAGATGCTTTTGATAACATTACTGAAGATATGAGTGGTACAGTTCAAGATGTAGTTTCTTACATGGAATCGAATTACGTTAGAGGAAGACCTACTAGAGGACGAAGAGGACCTGTCCCTCCACGTTTTCCACCGGAGTTATGGAATGTTTATGAAAGCACTATTGCAGGTGAAAAGATAACTACAAATGCTGTTGAAGGAAGCCTTCCATTCTAAATTTCAAAAGATGGTGGGCGTCCATCATGCATCAATCAATATGGAGGTTCCTTGAAAATATCAAGAAAGAACAACGCGATGTAGAAATCATGATAGCTCAGTTACTCGCCGGTCACCAACATATTCGTAATCCTGTGTCCAAGAATTATGTGACAAACCATAGAAGAATACAAAGAATTGTAGAGAACTACAGAAATGAGAGAGACGATGTGCGAATGTATTTTCATGCCATCAGCTACCACTTACAATTGCCTAGATTTCAAAATCAAGACAAAATTGACTGAACCGTTGGAATGTGAAGTATAATGCAGCAGTAATTGTTAAGTGATATAAAAAAAGCAAAGAAATATGTATCAAGTTTCATTGAAGAAATAGTTAATCAGCAGAAAAAAGGAAAAGCTGTGTGAAATCTATTCTTTTTTCCAATAATAAGGTCCTTAAACTGTTACATTCTTAACAGAAACATTGTGGTGTGTAAAGGAATAGGAACGTTCCATATATTCATATAATATGTTTTTAATGACTTAAGGTTAATCATAAGTCTCGTTTCTATTTGTTAATCATTGATAGTTTTTAATTCCGGCAAACTTTTTACCTATTGATAGTTGTATAATATCATAATCCTGTTCAATTTTCTTGTATTTTCTTTCCCCTTGGTAAAATGTTTTAAGAGCATCAATTCCAAAGGACGTCTCAAAGCAAATGGAAGCTGCAACTTCTACCAAGCGGAGGTAGTGTTTTGCTCGAATGGAGAGGAAGTTTTGGCTCCAAGGAGTTGTTCTTTATTACTTCGGGAAAGGGGTGAATTCCTTGACCAGTGAAGCTGCGACTGTACTTTTTTAGGTTTGCCAATGAGACCATAGAAAGATTTGGTTACATTTATTATGTCTACAGACTTGTGCTTTCAAGCAGGAAATCTCATAATAAGATGTCAATTAACAAAAATGTTTCAAAAGAGTCCCAGGAAAGGGTAGTTGTGTTAGCAGTTTAAAGTCGTGATGAGGCTGGCCTTATTCTTTGATTAATGTCGTGCCATTGGAAGTTCATCCTGAATAAATGTTAATGAGTTTACCCTTAAATGTGTGGCAAATACGTGTATGTGGTGCGTACCCTGGAAAGGTAAGTTAAATACAAAAACAATGAAAGGATAATCAGCTTGACATTAAAAGTTATGAGATTAGCTTGAGATGTAAACAAAATCACGAAGCCTCCACCAAATTGGTGCTTACACCATGTGATGTAGTCTAAACTAGTCGTTAAGTTGATCAGTGGGGTTCGAGACTTTAAACGTCAATGTCAAAACAGAGATAAATTCTGTCCTCTCGAATAATAAAACAATCGTTTATGGGGATAAGAAAAGATGCGTGGCTCGGAGATAGGCTTTAAGGCAAAGCTCTCTAAAATTTATTAAGTTTCCCGAAGAATACAATAATTAAAACATTAATTTGACCAACGTTTGTAAAATAAAACGACTATATAAAGCTTGAGCGAAACTTATATCTTCGATGTGGTTGTCGAAACCTTAAGTTCGGAAACAGGGTGGTAAGTTCTAGACGAAATATCTTTTGGATGAATTCCCTTTATTTAAAATGTCTTGTGGACGAAATTTCCTTTAGAGCTATCTTTTGGACGAAATATCTTTAAGACCAAATGTCTGTTGGAAGAAATGTTCTTTGGACCAAGTATCATTTTAACGAAATCTCCTTTGGACCAAATGTCATTTGGACGAAATTTCCACTGGACCAAATGACTTTTGGACGAAATTTCCTTTGGACCAAAAGTTCCTGGACTAAATGTTTGTAGACGAAATAAGATATCTCTGGACAAGATGTCCTTAGGACTAAATGTCTTTGGACGAAAATGGTGGTCACCCTTACCGTGGTTTTCAGCAACATTTACAATGTCATCATTCTAGGATTTCTAGTGCTAGAGTTATTTTTTCTGTTTGACTTGTAAGGAGTAGTGTTACTCTCCGAAAGTTGCTTGACAGAAACATTGTGTAAAATCAAATCGCCATAATTTCCTCCTTTGAATTTCGGAAGGGAATCAGCTCCCTAATAATTTGTGTGTTGAAACGAAATACATATTCAATTGAAGACCACAGGAAAAAAAAAGTGCTTTGTCCCTTTTATTGATTTTATAGGGGGCGTTTTAAAAGTTCAGAATTAGCATAACGTATACCTGCACATCAAATAAGGATTTGCCTGTAATAGGCGGATTATGCATATTCTCTTCGTGCACGATAATTTGTCTAAAAGGCCATTCAAGGAGCAATCAGATGGTCCTATTATCTCAATTTGTCCAAAAATGGACAAAGTACATTCTTTTCATATGGTCTGACATTATTTTGTCCTTGCAGTATAGTGATTTTTTTAATCTGCCACACTTCCGTGGTTGCATTGTTTACCTTGAAATGGGTTTGTTCTTCGGCAGAAACAAAAGGTTGAAAACCCATTTCAAATTGTGGATTCCTTCATTAGCAGTGTTGGATCAACTTGTCTAGGGAATTTCGGGTGATAGATCTGTCTTCTGGTAGAACATCCAACATCATGATGATAATTTGGTAGACTTAATATTTATAGTAGATTCTATTTGTAGGTCAGAGATTTTGTCCCCACTAAAACATTTTTCGAAGAAATGAAAAATACGTATTCAATTATTTTATTTATGTACCTTCGTATATTATTAGATTGTGCAATTTTACTTCTTTCTCTCATGCGCTTGATATTACATACTGTACCTATAGGCTTAATTTTTGTTAAGATATTTGTAATGTAATTTTCTTAGTAGCTAATGGTGCTTTCTTTGCATATCTTTACCTTATTACACCTTCTCGTATATTTATTGTATGCTTCTTAAATGATTGATTGAAGCAAAAGCAAGCCACGATGTTTCGGCTGTACAACAGAGTATATGAGAAGCCCATTTGCAAAACGTAGTATGTCGTCTCTGGCATTTTTCCAGAAAATGAGGGGGAAAATGCGAAAGATTTTGCAGCCCTCTTACCTGTGAATGATAAAGATAAAATAAATTTTACGGGCGGTTACAGCACTATGGCTTACGCCCGTCTCTACCTGTGAATGGATTTCCTCTTCAAATATAAAGGCTAAATAATTAGGTTTTCATTGATCATAGGCTAATACTGAAGCTTAAGATAAGAAGAATACCGAGATAGCAATATCTCATTTTTTTTCTTCAAATTTTTGGACATACTACCTTTTGTAGTTGGGCTACTCTGAGATTCCCTGATTGTTAAATAATTCCTGATCAGATATTTTCACCTTCCACAGATGTTATATTAGAAGCAGTTAACAATGAAGACGTAATAACAGTTAATAGATCTAAAGCTTTAAACGCTCTTGAGTAGTCCACGACTAGGAAAATCTATCCTGCGTTAAAAGACTGGACGGAAGAAATGTGAACCTTTGTCAAAGGACTTCTTTCTACAGAAGAATTATTTTGTAAGTAAGGCTAGGAATTATAATTACTAAAATGCAAAATTAGCAGGCAAAAAGATATTAAAATAAGTCAAAATAGGCACCAAAAGCTCAAATAAGCAGTTAATAAGTGTTATATCTTTCAATTTGTATATATCCATTGTACTATTTCTTTCACATAAAACATGTTGGCTTTGGAGAGGAAGTGGCCGGTTCAGCCCCGTTAAAAGGCAATGTGAATAAATTAATGAGAATTAAAAATTCATTGATAGTAATAATAATATCGGTATTAAATTATAAATTATTATAAAATGTCTATTGAACGAAATTATAAATTCATTGTAAATAATCAATGTGTGAACACCATTATTGCATATTTATACCTATCCTACAAGCAAACCAACCCACCCATCCTCCTCCAAGTATGGTCTTTGGTCCTGAATATCAAATCATTTGTTCTTTTTTATTGCCAGAAAAATAAATAAAATATGCTAAATAATGTATAATTGGGTCGTGGCATACGTAGACAACATGTATAATTTTTTTAGTACAAAATATACGAAATAAAAATAGCTAAGCACAAAAGTGATAAAATATCTTGCCATTCGTCGTAAAGTTTGAATCGCCATGTGTTCATTAGCTCAACATTGAACATGCACGATTTTTTTTCTTTAGGCATTCCCGCGTCTCCTTTCCAGCGAAGTAAACAACTGATGTTCCCGAATCTGACGAACTCCATGAAATGTCTCCGAAATACCTCTTACTCACCCTATGTCGCGAACTCAGCCCTGAGATAACATAAACAAAGCCATACAAGTAGAGATTCTGCCAGGATTTTTAATTTGGGAGATTATAAGTCAATATTGGGAGAGTGGAAGTGGAGGTTTGGAGGGTTTATAGATTTTTGATCGTAAACATTTGAAATATCGGGTGCGCTGGAGAATTTGGAGGGGTGGTGCAGAATTTCTGCATTCCAGAATAGAAATCCGGTCACTGAAAATTTCCCGTCTCAGAAAAGAAACTCTTCCATTCTTGAACTTCTGCCAACCACTAAAAACTTGCAGGACTTTTGAAGGAAAAGGTATTTTTCTTAAAATAAAAACAAAAATAGGATCTTACCTTAAAATAGGTGCTTAAAGTCAATATAGGCACTATGAGACTTGGTCATTCATTTGTATCTCACATAATCAGAACAAGTCTATTAAAAGCTTACAATCCAGTGGACAAGAACCAAATAGGCAAATCCTAGCTTTACTTGTAAGAATCTATTACATTCCATACATAGCCATTATTGAAGGTATTACTATGGGAAGTGATGTCGAGTTGTCTGTTCACGGCTATTATAGATCAACTTCTGGGAATACATTATTTGTGATACCTGAAATCGCGATAAATTTATTTCGTGATATAATAGGTTTTACCTTGACTAAGAGGAAAGCTTGGACTATTTCTTGCGTTCACAATCTAGAGGCACAGCTATGATGTTGTGAAAGTGGACATAGCAACTAAAATCAGTGACTCTGCAAAACCCGCTGAGCTTGAAACTAAGTTACAGTACCCCGTTATCAAAGATATATAGAAAAACGTTTAGTAAAGAGCCTCAAGACTATTTTAGTATGCATAGAACGTAAGGCAATTGGAGCTCATCTATGACACCGAGCTATTATGGAACTATTTTCTTCATAAAATAGTACTAATTCTACATTGAAGAATACGCCTGAAAGACCGTAAAAGACTACACAAATATTAACATTCTGACCTTTCCAACGGAGATTTCAGAAAGAGAACAAATATAAAATAATATTAAAATACAAATTTATTTCTTCTTCTTGTTTTACAAAGTATTTACATGAGAAAGTCCAAAGAACAAAGCATAGCTCCAAAAAATATATACAAAATTATTATAAAAATAAAATTTGAAACTAGCCTGGACTAGTTCTGGTAGCTGTGCCTTTCAATTCCTTGTAATAGTTGTACACAGTGATAAGGCAGTACATAATCACGCCTGAAATGCAAATAAACAAACAACCATTAATATCCAGAATTAGTTAAAACATATGCGTAATAATAATAATAAATATTACCTGACAGGAAACTGATAACAGATTATGAATGACCAATGTTATATTAATTATTATAATGCTTATGTTCAGAATAAGTAACTCGTATTTCCTTGAGGAAAAGTCAATTCTTGGTACTTTATTGCATTTTTTCTTTCTGTTATTTGTTTTTCAGTAGCTCTAACCTTTTGCCTTAACTTTGCACCAGAAATTAGTACAAGATTTTTACTTCAGTACTGTGTTTTGGAAGACTTAGATCAGTTTCTGATATCACAACGTTATAACCATGAAACATATGTGAATGAGTTACTTCAGAAAGCGGACTTCTCCACACAACAGGATTTTGAAGTATTCAACAAAATTTGTTTATATGACTCGAAATGAAACCAAAGCGATCGAGATTTTTCCCAACTGTTAATAAGACGATGTTCCATTGTCAAATTGCAACAGGTCTTTCTAAGTCCGCTTTCTGTGATAAACTAAAAATTTTGCTCTGAAAAGAAACTTTCTACTCATCTATTAAGGCATGTTTGACCTTTTTTTTAAAAAATGAAAATAATACATGGTTTTAAAGTAAGATAAAGTACACGACTTTGAAAACAAATTGCTAGTGAGGAACAAATTTTAGACACTGAACTAAGAAATTCCCAGTGAAAATTAACTTTCGAGTCACTTAAATTATGACATTGGGGTCATTCCATTGTAAGTGGTTCAGCACTGACCGCTCGATTATTCTCAATTCTATTAATGTTTCGTGTGCGCGTACCTTTATGTAATGGCAGTTCCAAACCACAAATGTCTTTTCCCTACTTCGTTTGGCTATGGCGCATATTTGTGTCATGAAGTGCACAAAATTCTCAGTGTGCAGGCATTTACAGAAACATCAGTTTCTCAGACCAGATAAGTCGTACCTTCTTGGATTAAAAACGATTGGACTCAGTATACGATAAGCTAGTTGTAATTTTTAACATGCCATCCGTACTACTTTATGTTGTAGTTCTAATGTGGGTTCCAAAATGCTGTTGGATAATGGACAAAATTACATTTTCAAGGTAATTTTCTATACATAAAGAAATCTTTCTATGGCTTGAAAATCTATTTGGGGGCATACTGTAGTCAATGTCTACAAAATTTTAAACCTGAGACTTATTTCCTTTGTTTTCCTCAGTCACACCAGGCAAATGCCGAGATGGCACCTTCAATATTGGCTCTGGCCGACACCTTGCCGAATCCTTTCCCCTTTCGTGTCCTGGCCTAGCCTTAGATGTCTAAAGGTCATAAATAAAAAAAATACTTATTTCCTTTCTATACGATGGAGGTTTAAACATACGATTTTCTAATATCAAACCAAAGTCTAGATTTGAAAATCTCTGGTGGAGGACCAGCTAGGAATCTGAAATTTTTCACAGATACTACTCCTGTAGGGCAGCGTTATGCTACAAAAAATCTGAACTTTCATATTCCACTACTAACAGAGTTGTAGCTACTTTATATCTCAGAAAAAGCTCGTTTTATTCCAACACTCTGATAAAAGAATTGATAAGAGTTTAGCTCATAAAATACTAGAAATGTATTTTTTTTTCGAAATTTTGTATTTAGTTAATGACATGGTCGCCCCCAACACCAGTCCTCTGTGTCAGTCTTCTCTTCTATTATCAGAACACGCCATTGGCGTAACATTGCCGCATTTTTTGTGTTTGTAAATCTGTCTTGGAATTGCGATATGTAAGTAATTTTCTCTACCTTACTTTATCATCTTATGTATATTTTTGGCATTTTATATGGCATGTATTCTCTTCTTAGGATTCTGTAATCAAACGTACTTTCTTCACATATAAAGTTGTTGTAACTCTGTTACGACTAGTGGAATCTAAAAGTCTACATTTTTGCAGCATAATGATACTGTATGTGTGAAAATGTCTAATTCCTACTTGGTCCCCCACCAGAGATTTTCAACTCCAAATTTCGGTATAATACTAGAAAATCATATGTTTAAGTCTCCATAGTAAAGAAATGAAACAATTCTCAGGATTAAAATTGTCTCTTCTCATTAACTACAGTAATCTGTGTGCCCCAAACAGATTTTCACGCCACAGAAAGAATCCTTCTATATAGAAAGTAATCTTGAAAAGGTAATTTTGTCCATTATCCAACAGTATTTTACAACACACATTAGAGTTAACACATGCAGTAGTACGGATGCCATGTTACCACTTACCTGTAGTATGCTGAGTCCAATAGTTTTTAATCCAAGGAGCTACGACTTACCAGGGCTGAGAAACTCATGTTTCCGCAAATCCCTGCACACTGAGAATTTGGTGGGCATCATAACACAAATATGGCCGCCATATCCGAACGAAGTAAAATAGAAAAAAAATGGTTTTAAACTACTACTATCTGGTGTAGTAAAAAGTAATTATTGTTATACGTAAAAAGTAGCATATGGTGTGATCATACAAACGAA
>JAGDQP010060489.1:0-12196 GCA_022664845.1 Lepisma saccharinum
AGTCAGTATCCTCCCTAAGAGAATGTAGTGAATGTCACGTGGAAACGAAACAAGTACTTCCCCCAAAAATCTTGTTTTAGCTTAAAAATATTTTTCTCTACTCAGTACACAGCTTAGAATCGGACTAAATTCCATGACAGCGTAGAAAATACACTTGAACAGGGCAGTACGCCATTTGATGCCCACTACCTAAATACATTCTATCAAATAAGACTATTTTCATTGTTTTCTGGTTAGACACTCATTTTTTGAACTATTCTTCTTGAATAGAAGAGAGTCAATAAGGACATTTTGTAAATGGTAGTCTGGGTACGTATTCAATAGAATTTGAATTTCGTTTATGGCCTCTAGATAACTATATATGGCTCCGGCCGGAATACGGGCGGGGTGACGATGCAGGAGAGAAGTCAGCCAATGCCTAGTTTCGAAAGTACCATCCCAGCATTAACCTTGTGTGATTAAGAATACTACTGGATAAACCTCAGTCCAGATGACCGACGCAAGTATCGAACTCAGGGCTTATGGAACACAAGCCAACGCTCTACTACAACTCGCTACGTATACTCGATACATGTTCAATAGAATGTACTCCATAAGAATATTATATATATATAATATATATATATATGACCGCCCCGTTGGTTTAGTGGTTAGCGTCGCTCACTACAGATTGAGGGGTCCTATGTTCAATTTCCGGCACTGCCAAGGATTTTTCGAAGGGGTGTGGTTCTGGAACGGTAACCACCCAGCATAGTGATGCAACTAAGGAGTTGCTATGAATAAAAGATAGTTGCGATCACAGTGAAAGCTTAGGCTCTTCTCTCCCAACCCATCTGGTCAGCGTGGGAGCAGTAAGCCAATCTCCTCCCTCCGGGGAAAGACCTCATCCAGTAGTGGATCAAATATGGGTGTGATTTATTATATATTTCACACAAAACCTAAGGTTATTTCTGCATTAAATTGGTGTATGTTCCATTATTACATAAGGGAGAGAAATCTGCGCTTTCAAGCAGTAGTGGCAATATATCCATACTTGTTCATGTATTTTAGTCACATTATAGAAAACGAAGTCAGGAAGTATCACTACTGTTGTCGTTTATGTTAATTATAATATATGAGACATCTTTCCCCAAATAAGTGGGTATCTTACACTAATGGATTGGGCAAGATTCGTTATTTGATATGTACGTTTGAAGACCAATAATATTATATCCAATATTTCTTCCAGGACATTTTATTCGGGGGGTTTGTGGAGGCTCACGAAAATTATAAACAATTAATATTGACTGTAATGTGCTAAAAATAAAAATAACAATAGACATTAATGTTACTTTAACAATATATTGCACTTCCTTAGTTAACCTAAAAATAACATCTTAGTGGTAAAGCGTTGGCGTAGCATTCGGGAGTCGTGGGTTCGATCCCAGCAGCCGACCATTTTGACTGAGGCTTTTCCAGAGATTTTCCTGTCACCAGGAAAATGCCGGGATGGTGCCTTTAACATAGGCCCTGGCCGACGCCTTCCCGAATCCTTTCTCCTCCCCTATCACGGCCTGAGCCTTAGATGCCTAAGGCCACAAATAAAATTAAAACTCCAAATAATATGAACCATATTACAGAATATACTATTATATACGTATTTCAGTGTTAACATACTATTAACAAGTGTTAACATTAATTCTTTTGGGAGGGCGGTTGGAAATCTTTCGGGGGAGAAACTCCCCCGAAAACGTGCCTAATAGAAACAGTGAATATATCCGTTGTGTATGCAATTAGTTTGATATACTTCCGTCAGTATGAGCATCAATGTTCAATATGTTTTTGTGCAAAAATTTGCTTTTCTATTTCTTTTAATTACTGCACAATGGCTCGTAGAATAAAATGTGTGGTATCTTCCCGGGATCCACTATAGTTCATGGATTATCTGTTCCACAGATAATTGTTCGATTATCCGTTTATCCGGATAATATAATGTTCGATTATCCGTTTATCCGGATAATGTTCGATTATCCGTTTATCCGGATAATGTTCAATTATCTGTTTATCCGGATAATGTTCATTTATCCGTTTATCCGGATAATGTTCAATTATCCGTTTATCCGAATAATGTTCGATTATCCATTTTCCGGATAATTATTCGGATAAAAATTATTCGAATAATCGGATTTCGAATATGCGAACAATCCATTGTTCGATTAATCGGATATCATTCTATTCCCGGTACCTGCCTTCCTTGTCTACATTAGGCAAATGCTGGATGGTACCTTGGATAAGGCCAGGGACGATTGATACTTACAAGATCCTTCGCATAATTGTCAAATATATCCAGTGTAAAATGACCGAAATGTGGTTGTATTTGGAGACATATAAAGAAATATATTTCTGTACGTCGCAGGTTCAGAAATTGCTTTCGTTATTATAGGTTTTTGTTTTGATCATTTATTTTCTCGCAAAAAAAAAAGTTTCCCAAAGCTAAGTTCGGCTGGAATATTTACCTTCCTAATCTGTCATTCAATTAAATCAACCGAGTAATTGGCTTCAATTTTTTGTTTCCTTGAAAGTTCTACGTCAAAATAGTACGGGTATTTATAAGGCCCCAATCCTGTAGACAAAACCATTCGTCTCATATCGACCTTTTTCTCGTGAGGGGGGGGGGGAATAATAGAAACGTCTGGTAACATTTCAGACATGAAGAAAGCCTGTTTCGAATCCCCCCTCCATCTCATGTCACATAACGCCTATACCTCCCCTTATACCTTCCTTCTTCCTCTGGACACCAGGGAAAAAAGAAAGAAAGAAGGGAAATGAAACCCAACTGTAAATCTGAGCATCTGGAGGCTGGTATGTACAACTTAAAATCCCATATATTACTATAGGGATTTCGTTTTTAATAGCTTCACAAAGAATTGGTACATAGGATGGAGGGGAAAGATAAATAAAATGAAAGAGGATACTTAAAAGAAGTGCCCTGTCAACGTTTTTTAAAAATAAGCCACGTGTTACACGAAAAAAAAATATTTTTCTTCTCCATATTTCTCTCCAATTTAAAATGTATGGCGTCAATAACATCTACATTTAAAATTATGCCATAACTTTAGTTTTGATCCTAAAATTTCCATTACATTTTTATATGAAGGAGACATTCTTAGCCACTTCCGTATTAGGGCTTTTCTAAATTGACTTACTTGTTTTTGTAATATGACCAAAAATGTTAGAACGCTGTCTAACTGTACCTCTTTCCCTTAATATTGTTAGTAGAGTTCACCCTGTCTCGGGGGGGTCAGTCCCTCTGGCACCCCTCTGAAAGAAACACTGGTAACAAGGCTGCTGCGGTACAAATTCCACAGCCTGAAGTTGAAAACACACTCAACAGTGATAATTGTGAGACTGACCGTGTGTTGCCTTGATAGTGCAGTGGTTAGCACGCTAGCAACAATAACTAGCAATTCCTGATCAGTTGATATAATTTGTACTCTTCACATTTCAAATTGGTGCATATGTGACAAAATATTAATAATTAACTAACTAACTCTATGGCTTATGGAACTAGCAAGTTCATCACCGCAGTAACAAACGTTCGCCATTGGATTCTATCCTGGGAAATATTAAGTCAGTTTTCATCACGAACATCTACTTCTAGAAGATCTCCTAATATTGTTCTCCCAACGACGTCTCGGTCTTCCCAATGGCCTCTTTCCATCCGGTCTTCCAACCAGGATAGAATATAATATTCGCTTTTCCCCCATCCGAGCTACATGGCCTGCCCACCTTAGTCGTCGCGATTTCGTTATTTTTACAACATCTGGTGAATCGTACAGTCCATGGAGTTCTTCATTATGCAGTCTCCTCCACCCTTCAGTCATCTCATCGCGTTTCGGCCTGTATATCTTTCTCAAAACCTTATTTTCAAATACACGTAATTTATATTCATCTGCTAGGGTCGTACTCCAACTTTCGCAACCGTAAAGTATTACCGGCAGAATAACCGTTGTGTATTTTTAATTTCAATTTCCTTGATATTAATCGCGATATTCGATGTTTTTAGACTGAATTGAAACATCCGTTCCCCGATACTAAGCGACTTTTTATTTCTTCCCTGACCTCATTTTTGCTTGTTACGTATGCTCCCAAGTAATTAAATTTGTTTACTTTCTCTATGACCTCATCCCTAATTCTTACGTTTTTATTTCCTTCGTTCCCTATGTGTCGGCTTGTTATCATGTATTTTGTGTTATCTATGTTTACCTGTAGACATATCTCTCATCGCACGCTTCTACTAAGGCATCGGTGTTGCTTTGCAGTGCATCTATATCCTCCCCTATTAAATCTACATCATCTGCGTATACAAACAGTTAATTCAAACCATTCAATGATAGCCCCTTTTTGTCCCCTTTAATTTTTAAAATCGCATATTCTAACGCAAAGTTAAACACTAGTGGGGAAAAGTCATCGCCTTGTTTCAATCCGTTGCGAATCTTGAAACTATCTGACATATTATTACCTATCCGTACTCTGCTTATGGGGTCGTTGAGACACATCTTCACTAGTTGAACCATTTTTTTCGGAATTCCAAATCGTATCAGGATACTGTATAACTTTTCCCTTTTGATAGAATCATATGCTTTCAATGAAGGGCTGATGAACCGTCCCATTATATTCCCATTTCTTCTCCAAAATCTGTCTCAAGGCGAAAATCTGGTCCAACGTGGACCTATTTATTCTAAATCCACATTGGTGATCTCCAATTATTTCATCTACGTATATACTTAGGCGTGTTAACAGAATATTACTTAATACCTTGTAACAGGTTGGAAGTAACGATATTCTGCGGTAATTATTACAGTCCGATTTATCACCTTTTTTGTAAATCGGAACTGTTATTGAGGTTTTCGATTCCTTTGGGAGCTCCTCCATTCTCCACATAGCACTTATCAATTTATGTAGATCCTTGATTACTGCCGCTCCTCCTGCTTTAATTAATTCGGCTTGAATATTGTCGATTCCTGGTGACTCGAAAATTTTCAATTTCTTTACCGACATTTCGATCTCGATCTCGCTAGGTTCGGGAATCCACGGTGCTGCGCTATGGATATGAAATTCCTCTGTTTGTTTCCCGTTGTGTACATTAAGAAGTTTGTCGAAATAACTTTTCCACACATCGACAATTTTAGTCGGATCCGCCTGAAGATCTCCACGTTCATTTCCAATCATTCCTAACCTCGGCTGGTAACCTTTTCTTAACGAGTATAGATCTCTTATGTTATTTGTCCTGTCGTTTTCCTCTATCTCCTGAATCTTCTGCGTCAGATATTCTCGCTTTTTGTTTCTGAACCCTAGTGTGGCATTTCGTTTCGCGTTACTGTAGTGGTTGGTATTTGCTTAGTTTTATTACTTAGCCATGGTTGCCTTGCTTGTTTTCGTTAATAATAATAATATAGCGTACTTACCTTTCTAGTTGATTGTTGAACATCGCTCTAAATTCTTCAGAGGGATCCTCTTCTGCTCTTCGTTTCAAAGTGGAAACGAACTTTCTGGCAACAACTTCATCTTGATTTTATGGATGGTTATGGGATTTGGTAACAGTGGAGTGCATGATCGCAATTACAGTTTTCGCACGAGCAGTACAATTCTTAACTACACAACGCAAGTACGAAATACCGACATGGCTGCGGTCTTTTCTGTAATATATCCATCTGCAAGATGCAATTCAGAATTGCTGCAGTACCCCTCAATCATTGTCGTTTCCATTTCACAATTTTCTAATGACAGATGATTTTTTGATTTTATCAGACACCCACCAAGGCTAATGCTTTGAACGCAGGTCTGCCAGTACATTGAAAATAAAGAGCATACGTAACATTTACTGTGATTTTAGCAGACTGGAAATTGGAAAGGACTCCAGGTTTCATGAATAGTCCTCAACCCCTTGTAGTTTGTAACTGCTAGCCTTTATATGTTATATTTTTAGTTTAAGTGCTTTCAGGCACTATATTTTGGATTCCGAAGTTTGGCGTTTGTTCACCTGTCTCTCAAGAGCCAACTATTATGTCAATTAATAGAAAGAAGTTTTCTCTCGTATTTTCGTTATTTGGATCTTTCCAATTATTTTTTTATTGAATTCATTATGTCCTCTTGAATGGGCTTCGCCGTCATGTATGTGTATTCCCATTGGCTGAGTTTCCTTACACAAATATCATAAGGAAACGATTTGTTTTCTCTCTGCTTGTAATTAAAAATTTAGGGCATTTTCAATATCTTATTTGTTTTGTAGTGTGGTGAAATTAGGTAATCCCGTGATTCAGATAATCTCGTGATAATGTTTGTGAGCTTTGGCACGAGAAGACAAGAGCAGGAAAAGCTGCCATTTTTTCGGCAAATGGCAGAATGTTATAGGAAGCCGTAAACGAATTGGCGGCAGAGTGGAGCAAAGCTTGGCGTCTGGATGAAGTGTGTTCCGAAAGGTCCGTAAAAAATCGTTGTTTTCTATAGGTGTTTTGCAAGACATTGAAAACATTGCCTGCAGAAGCCTCATATGTGCTACAGCACATGAAGAAGTGGGAACACGATATGGAAAGTGTAGGTCTAGTTATCATAATACAGGACCAGTATCTTTACGAAAATGTCATAAGAACATGGAACACGCTAAGGGCTACGGAGGCGGAAAGGGACAAAGAAATGGAGATGCAGGAGACTGAGATGGAGAAGAACGACAGGGACCAAACAGAGAACAAGAGGCAACCTACACAAAAGAAGGAGGAGGACGGAAAGAGGAAGAAAAAAGGATGGAAGGCATGGATACCGAGGTTGTATAAGAAAAAAGCAAACAAAAACAGGAGCTCTGAAACGACTTCGCAGGACATGGAAGAAGAGGATACGAATGAGGAAAAAGAGGAGGAGGTAGCGGAGGGAAGTGAGGCTAGAATGACGAGTTTAAACCCAAACGCATTTTATGAAGATCTAAACAAGCGCTACATCCTGTCTTGACTTGAGGATCCGTTACTACTGACAGCAGTTCTTAGGATCATTGTAAGAAATATCCACCCAAATGGAAGAACAATAACTTTTCCGATAATTGAAGAAGTTGACAGGATTAACCTACGTTCCAATGGAATAACAACGGACCCACAGTACCTATTGGACCTGGTAGACAAAGTGTTTGAAAGAAGAGATGAGCCTTTTCAACTAAATAACGTCTACAGACAGTTCGTTATGGCGTATGGACGTATAGTATTTGTGCCAACGGAGAGATTTCCAGCATGCTGCGTTCACCTAAGACAACCCTAAATGTTCAAATTTGTCCAAGTTAATTTGGACAGATCACGCCTAGCAACCCATGAACTTAGGATACACTGCGGAAAAGAAAAGGTGGACTTGGCATGTATTCAAGAACCTTATATAAATTAGTGGAAAATACCGGGCATGCCGACAGTTGCCGTGACACTGATACCAGAGGATCCGGATCCAATGGTCGCTGTGGTAATCTTCAATAAGAAAATTGAAGCGTTGGTGGACTCCAAATACACATGTAAGTGGATACATACATTCTGCCTACAACTTGGAAAACACCAAATAACCATTGTCAACCTCTACTGCCAGTTCTCTATGCTGGCCGACATCTTTGTAAATAAACTGGAAACAATTTTGAAAGGATTTTATAGGGGAAATTTACTTACTTTAGGTGATTTTAATGCTAAGTCCCCGCTCTGGCACTACCCTTTAACAGATGGAAATGGGGAGAAATATGAAGACGTAATTAACCAATACCAACTCGTGGTCCATAATAAAGAAGATCAGCCACCGACATTCCAGGGCAGGGCAGGGGTGGAGAGTAACATAGATATAACGATGACAAAAGGTAATATACATAAGAATATACACGAGTGGAGTGTGTTGAACACGCAACGACGAGCCAGCACAGCGTTATTATCTTTTTTATTAACTTTACACAAGACAAAAATAACAGCAACGAACAAGAAGAATCCAATAAGTTAAATTATAGTACGAAAATACTAAACTACACTAAATTAATGAACAACTTGGAACTACCTCAAACCGAACGGGAT
This sequence comes from Lepisma saccharinum, assembly GCA_022664845.1. NCBI lineage: Eukaryota > Metazoa > Arthropoda > Insecta > Zygentoma > Lepismatidae > Lepisma > Lepisma saccharinum. The sequence continues at coordinate 8,064 of JAGDQP010060489.1, forward strand.
GTGGATCTGGATGACATCGCAAAGAAGATTGAGAAAGTTACGCAAAAAGCAATGGTAAGTGTGGCGCCAAAAAAATAAAACTAACAACAGGAAACCTTTCTGGACCCAAAAATTAGATAAACTTAAACGGAGACTAAAAGCAAGTAGAAAAAGTGATAAAGCAGCCAGAGACCACGAACTGAAAATACAAAGATTAAATAAATATCAGCAACTAAAACAAGAATTTGAAAGATAACTATTTGAAAACCAAAAGAAGACCTGGGGAAGTTCGTGGACGAAAACCTATGCAAGGACATTTGGGGTATGTCTTACAAGATAGTAATGCAAAAAATATAAACAAAAGGTGTAATGAATACATTTAAAAAAAGACGATGGAACGTTTACAACGAACTGGCAGCAAACCATGGTGCTCATCTTTACTAAATTATTTTCAGATGATAGCGAAGACAACGACAACGAGGAGCACTCAAGAATGAGACAAGAAGTAAGGCAACCCCCAGAAGCAGGCGAAGAACAAGAACTACCAACTATAACCAATGAAGAAATAAAGGCCGCACTAAAGTCACTAAAAACAAACAAGGCACGGAATTAAAAACGAAATCTACAAATCTTTAGCGGAATTTTGGGCGCCATATTTAGCAAAATTATACAATGAATGCCTAAGTTTAGGAAGATTCCCAGAAATATGGAAAAAAGCAAACCTCATTATTTTGTATAAGGGACAGGATAAGCCGAAGACGAATCCCAAATCATACAGACCTATCTGCTTATTTAACGTAATCAGCAAAATTTTTGAAAAAGTATTAATTAATAGAATTAATGACAAAAGAGAAATCCTAGAACACTTTACCCTACAATATGGCTTTCGTCGGGGTAAATAAACTGAAGATGCAATAAATGAGTTCTGCGAGGCAGTAAATAGATTAAAGCAGGATAATTGCAAATACGTCATTGGAGTCTTCTTTGACATTGCCGGCGCATTTGATAACGTGCGGTGGCCATCAGTTTTGAGGAAACTGAAAAACATTCGGGTTCACCCAAACGTCTGGAAAACAATAAAAGATTACTTCCAAAACAGAACAATAGAAATAGATACGGCTGATGGCGTCGTGAGCAAGGCTCCGACGAAAGGATGCCCCCAGGGCTCAGTGCTGGGGCCGATTGTGTGGGATGTGATGTTTCAGCCATGTCTGGAACTGTTGAACGGACTGGAACAAGTGGAACGGGTCGTGAGATATGCGGACGATCTGGCGGTCGTAATAAAGAGCAAAAGCAGGCAAGATCTAGAAGATAAAGCAAATCATATTATTGGAAGAATGACATCGTGGTACGAGAACAATAATCTATTAACATCAGCAGAAAAAATGAAATATGTAATATTTAAGGGTAAACTGAATTTCAATAGGGGACTGAATCTTCAATATTTCAATGAAGATAGAAGGGAAAACAATTAAAAGAGAAAAAGAGATAAAATATCTAGGTGTGCTACTCGATGAAAAGTTAAATTTCAGATCCCATGTGACTACAATAAAAAATAAAGCTATTAAAATATCACACAAAATTGTAAATATCGCTACCAACGACTATAGAATACCAATCAATATCATACGAATGTACCACGATGTCATAATTCGCTCCGTTGTTGGATATGCCGCCAGCGCCTGGTGCCACTGGGTGGATGATATAAGACAAATACAAATTATCAACAAATCTCAAAGACAAATCTTACTCCGTCTTACAGGAGCCTATAGAACCACTCCGGTGGAGGCACTCCAGGTGGCGACCGCAACCATGCCCATGCATCTTCAAATTAAAAGGATGAGAGCCGCGTATTGATTAAAGAAAGGAAGAGGAGATAAAATTATGAACATCTTACATCAGGCAGCAGAAAGCAAGGGAGAAATTCAAGAAATACCGACCAGTGAGTGGCAAAGATTCTGGAATGAAACATCTAAGGCTAGAAGAGTGTTCAGCATGTTTCCAGATGTGGCAGAGAGGGCAAACATGAACCTAGAACTGGAAGGAGGTCTACTGCATTTCGTTATCGGTCATGGGTCCTACCGTCAGAGACTGAATGATGATTTAAAACTAGTTGAGGACAATATGTGCCACGTCCGCGGGGTGATTGCTTCCCCGGACCACGTGGTCCTCAGATGTAGAGAAACAGAAGAACTGGTTAGAGACCAAAGAGCCCTTCTGGGGGAGAGACCCGTCACAGAGGTTCTGAGAAGACCAGAACTGGTGACGGCCCTCCAGGAGACACCAGATAAAATGTCTGCATTTTATAGGAAAAGATACCTGGCCGGGAGACGCGCTCTGGGGCGTGGCAATCCGTAAAATATCTCATAAGTGTTACATCTAGTGTAACATGACCGGACTGTGCAGGCAAACAGGCGCGCGATCGGGTCAACCGGGACAACCGCGATAATAAAGAATCTGAATAAAGAAGACACACTCCAACACCATAATGGCGAAAATCCAGTAAAATACACTATAATAGCCAAACGTCTGCTTCTAAAAGTAATATATCGAGAAAGAAAATAACTACTCTCAAGAAAAATGAAAACATCAGCATCAATGGGGTGTTACTGGAACTACAGCAACAAAGAGTGCCTCGCCTGGAACTCCGGTGAGAGACACTCGATTAGTGTGAAAGTGTAAGTGTGTATATGGTGGAGGGAATCAGGCTTGATGATAGTGTTATATTTAGTGAAACAAACAACGAATTAACAAACAGACTAAAAGTTGCGGAAACCGCAACCTGAGGTCAAACAGTGCTTATAATATCTTCTTGTGAATGTGTGAGAGTGAACGTGTTTAAATGAAACATATGGGGAGTAGAGAATAATGAATATGAAAGGAGAGTGCAGTGAACCACCAGGAAGCAAGACTTTCCAAAAAGGAAGAAAGAAACCATAATTTCTCTTCATCTCCCCCAATGGCTCAAAATGTGAACGATGAAGAACAAGAAAGAAGAAGAAGGTAGGCCAACCCTGTGAAGAGAGATGCATGCAGCCCAGAGGGAAGACACAATACCCAAGGAATGCAGAATCTAACCTTTTTATTCTAATCTCGTTACAGGGGAAGCAGAAGAAGAAGAAGCCAAAGCTAAGTTTATGTTGTGTCGTCTTATTTTGTCCTGTCTGTGTCTTTATGTGTTGTATGTGTTTGTACAAAAAGAAAATAAAGTAGGTAGGGCCCCCTCCCATGTAAATGTTCCATCAGATTAGGAACATAGACCAGGAGAACATTCTGAATGCCTGGTCATAAGTCCATCCCGCAACATCAGCTGTCTCAACAGATGGAACATAGGATATCCTTGGAATGCCGGGAATTCCGACAATCCAACAATCTCTAGGAATAAGCCTGCCCCAGGCTGAGAAGTACAAATATGTGCGTGACGCACGTCCTTGAAAGTGCACAACTCAACCTGTGCAATGGATGCAAAGAAGCAGGGGTGGTAAGGCGGGCCCCAAATAAATAATAAATAAATAAGAAGCCTCAGATACATTACAGCGAGTGGAAACCTGGCTCGTTTTGAAGCAGAAATGCAAAGGTAAGTGAAAATGTTTGTTGTTGGTGCTTAGCATTTGATTTGAATTGTTGAGCCTTTATTTCCGGTGATCAATTTCTTAGCTTCAGCCACGGATATTGCCTCTAACATCGAAACTGAAAACGAAATATCAGCTGCTTAAAATTTTTCGAGGGTACTAAAACTGGAGATATGATACATATATGCATAGTGCTTGATCATAATTTTGTTCGCAGTTGTAGTAAATGTTCATACGAATGTCAGAATATCTTCCTCCTGGGTCAATAGTTTCTCCAAAAGGATGGATCAACAGTGAAATAATTGCTGAATGGTTTCACATTTTGTTGATCATATTTCTGCTGTTAGACCTGCTGTATTATTTATGGACTCTCATGCAAGCCATTTGAGCTCAGGAGTTCTTGAGAAAGCTTCTCAAGAAAACATTCATTTAGTTCACACACAACTCACACACAACTCCTTTCCTCCAGCCTTTAAATTATTTATATTTTTATATTTAGGGGGCCCACCTTCCACTGTTGGGGGCGTGCAACACGTTCATCTTAATACTCCTTAACCTGGGGCAGGCTTGTCCCTGGGGATT
>JAGDQP010060490.1:0-12196 GCA_022664845.1 Lepisma saccharinum
TGCAGTTCAATTTTGCACTTTTCTTGCGTTCTGGAGAAATTTCTTTTCGAAACCACAGCTCTTTTTCACGCTTGGGTGCAATTTATTACCCGTGGGGCTTTGGCGTAATCGGATCTCCTTTTCCAAGTATGGGCGCATTTTGTTTCTCGTGAGCAACAGGATATATAGGGCCTACACTGTAAATTGGCAAACATACTGCAATCTATGTAAATGTGATATTTATACCTTGTAGTTATCCAATCATTTCCCAGCAATTTTTGTGATTGTAGTATTGACATACGAGAATAATTAAATTATGTTTTACTCAGTGCACTAAATAGAGAGAATGAAGAAATATGCTACTTTTATAATATTATTTATTTAATCTACATTGAATTGGCTTCTGTAACCACCTAATCATCAATGACATAGGCTAAGACTGTCGTGAGTCGAGTCGACGTCTCACGATGAGCACACTTTCGGAAAAAAGGTAGTGGTTATGGTCTTCATCAGTCGCAAACAGATACAATATTTGATTTTACGTTGATAACATAATTGAATATCCGCTTCTTCATAGATTTATACAACGATTACACGTCATTTAAACTTTTAATTGTCGATACAATTTTGAATACGACGTAGAAAATACGAACATCCAGCAATGTTATCAACATGTGTGCTATTGGGTTCTACGCTAGATATAATCAAGACCCTTGATTGTTAAAATCGAGTAAAACCTAGAAATCTTCCGTCAGAGTGTCCTGCATGAGTAAAACTCAAATATGATCAGACAAAGTCTCCCATATTTGGGCTAACTTCACAGTATTCAAAAGTTTGTAATTGTAAGAAAATCCTCAAATAAGTATCAACTATAATACGATAAAGAACAAAACAATAAGAAACATTCGGGCTGTTTTAAAGACTGCACTAAATATGCGGGACGCATTCTCAGAGGCCTCGTGGCAACAGTCCGTGACTGAATAAACACTGGGAAAACTGAGGTTTCAATTTTAAGTAAATTAAGGGTGTTCCTGAGTAATCTAGAATCTTTATAACTATCCAAGTAGTACACAGTTTTCAACGTTGAGAAAATGTCGAAAAGGCGAAAATTTACCAGTTTTATCAACGTCAAATCAACCTTGTGCTACTGGGGTAAATCAACTATATTATAATACTCTTGAATAATATTAACTTGTAGCAGGTTCATGTTGAAAACTCCAGATTACAGCAGTCTGAGCCATATGTGTTTGAAGGTCATTCAAACATTCAAAATTCAAATTCCAGATTACATTTTACTTACTGCATGAATTATAGAAGAAGAGCAGTTCCCCAGATTCAGATTCAATTATCGCAAAATTCAGACACTTGAATCATATCAATATTTATTTTTACAGATCCTATATTTTGCAATTCTAGATGCTAACGGAACTGAAGAACAGTTCACAAATTTATTCAAAAATAAACTGCAATTTCCATTGGATTTCTTTTGTTTATGTGGGAAATTGTTTTTACTTTAATTCTAACAATTGGAAACAATAACATCAGGTACTTAAAATTTCAAAGGAAGATCACTACATTCTTACACTCAATGTTCTAAATTTCTTGATTTCTTTTGTTAATCTCTGTACATCATTCACTCATATTTTGTTCAAAAATATTCCATTGGCTGCCAAAGCGCACAACAAATTTTACCGTCCTTCATCGCAATCCACAACGTCTTTGAAACGATTAAAACTTTTACAGTCAGCTTTAATGAAGGACTTTCTCCCAATCAGTTTTAAATGTAATCTTCATGAATACATTAAATTTAAGAAAGAAGTTGAGGATTTCCTCAGGGAAAGAAATATTAGTTTTTTTCCTTCTTAATTTGCATGTTTAATTACCAGATATTTTTCTTTCAGATAACTTCTTGGAATTAAGTTACGAATCAATTTTAATTTAATGTTTAGCGCTTCTTTCCTGTTTTGTTAATTTATATCTCAAAACATATTTCTTTTTTAAAAACTGTTGGGTTGATTACTTGCAATAAAGTACAATGTGTTAAGGGGCTGTTATATGAAGAGTAATTGCAACAGTGCTTAAACATGACGACGTAGTAAGGAAATTACTTTACATCAGCCAGAAGGTTATGATTTCTGATGAATCAGAGAAAATAGGTAAGATGTTGGTGTCATGCTTTGAATATTTTCTCTTCTTTGAAAGCTCCTGTGTCAGCGGAGGAATTCAGAAGAAGATTGCTTCTTTGAGAAAATATTGGCGCTAAAATATCTCCAAGAAAAATCTGGTAGTTTTCCAGAATTGAGAACATCTGCAGTCAAAAGGGACAGATGTTCTTCATCAGGCAATAATCAACCGTATGTGGTTTCGAGCCGAAAGAATATTGAAAAAAATTTATTGTTGTTTCTGCTTCATAACGGTCTCGAGGTTAAACTCGTCAGATATTATGTATTTGCGCAATCGTCTTTACAGCAAGCAGGCAATCGTGATATGATGTCCAAGTTCATTAAGTTGTATAATGAGATAATACAGTAATAATAGTTTATACATATTTTGAAAAGAACACAGTACAAAGGGTTTCTTAAAATTGAGAAAAAAGTTCTTATCTGAGCACCGAGAAATAATTTTCTTAGAAAAAAGTTCTTATCTGCACACCGAGAAACAATTTTCTTAGAAATAAGATATCAGCTTTCTTATTTCATAGAAAATGAGAATGCTAATATCTTTTTTTTAAAAGTAAACATTTTTGGTGCACAGATAAGAACCCTCCATTTTAAGAAACTTTTTTTTTTTACAGCGAAGTTCTCGGATTTTCTGTTCATCGCGTAGGCATTGAGATTAAGTCAAATGACCGTAAGCAAGCTCAAATATTTTCCCAGATTATCACACACTTGCTAAGTCAAACTCGTATGTAGACTCAGATTCATAGAAAATGTCCAATTTAAGAAGTTACCTAGATGCATAGAAAATTTTAGAGCTTTGTTGTAAGGAAGAAATATTCCGACCAATTTCCAAAGCATCTAAAGCCATCAAGCCATAGAGATTCTTGAGTAGTGAAAGACAAACTACTACATGAGAATGCAAGTGCTACTAAAATTCAGGATCTAAATTTTCAGTGTTTTCCCGATCCACATGATTGCTCAAGGCTTGTATTGAACGGTTTACATACATTTGATGTCCTTAAAAACCTTATACATGAAACAAAGTTCAAACTTAATGAAGAAATTTAACAAGTAGTGTTGGAAAGGCTGTAGATGTGCAAAGAAATTGTTTTCAAAATGAATCCTGGTTGTAGAGAAGTTTATGGCCGGTTTGACCGACCTTCCTTAAATTTAGGTTAAGGGCCCGTTAGTTAACGCTTACATAAATATTTAAGCGTCCCTTAAGTGTTTTCATTGCATCAACATTTAACGCTACGATTTAAGGTTCCCTTAACAAACGAAACGTTAAAGCATTGGTATTCCTGAATGTGTAATTTCTCATACATGCTGTTCTATTTTCAAGAATTGCGATTGGTTGATCCTCGAGATTGGCCACAAATAAATGACAATCACAGTGCGTTGAGTAGAAAGTAAACAAATTCGGCCTAATTTCCCGCGTGTATAGTATTTCTTGTACTGTATTTAGAGCGCCTACAAATGAATGCTTATAATTCAAATTAAATATTGTACCTTAAAACGCATAAATGTTTCTTATCTATCTCGCCTGGTTGCCGGAAAGTAAGTGTCAGTGTAGGGTGTCCGTACCTGTAATGAACCAGTTGCCAGTGGTTGACCAATAAGGGGAACAAACGGTAATAATATTTATATTCGATACAGTAGTAAACAAAATACGTTTTATACTTCCGTAAAGTTTAATAGTGTAGTCCCCAAACGCTGTGCAATCATAAAACGCATTGTCACCCACCAAAATCACTTAAATGTGTAAAGTGAATCTGGAATAGAGAAGAGTGCACAATAAAAAGACTGAGCTACAACTAATACATGATATAAGTGCATATGAACTAGAAGCTACGGTACAGTGAAGTAATTAATTATTTTATCATTTCGTTGTTCAAGGAACAATCTATAGTAAATAGAATAAATTATTTACACTGGAACAATCGTCGTTCACAATTGGCTATTTACAACTGATCACCTACTGGTGCAACTTCACCTTCAGAAATAAATTTTTGTCTTGTCAAATGAAACAAATGCGAGTTCACTGTCTTAGGCTTTGTTTCGTAGACCAAATAAGTATTTTTATATTATTATATAAACATCAATTCTTGTTTACACTTGCAATTTTCCTTATTTGATTGGCACGATCACCTTATATAGTTTCGACACCGTGCAAATAGAAGCAGATGAAGCTATAAACACATTCCTCGAGTATGTTGATACCGATTGTTTTAATTCTTTCAGCTTTTATTCCGCAGAGTCGATCAAATTACCTTCTGTTCCTTCTTTTTTATTGTTTACTAAGCTACAGTGGGTTGGGTTATTTTACACAACCCTTTTTTTACTGTTTACAAGTAAAGCTACAGTGGCAGTATCGGTTCTGCGGAACTTCACCCATTCTTTCCCTTCGTAGCTTACCTACTTACGTAATTAATTAAAACAATCTTTATATTAGCTACTTCTGTTATATGGCGGGTGAATGTACTTCCAGTGTAATTTTTGGATGCATCCAATGCAGAGAGTGATACAAAATCAAGTGGGAAGGGACACTTTTTCACGGGCGCATGTGTGTTGGTGTACTCACTTCACTCTTTGATTTTACATCACATTCTTCTGCATTGTACGGAACCGAAACAATGCAAATAACTACATTAGAAATGAGTAGTTCAATGCCATATGGCAGAATTAACTTACAGAAAGAATTACAGTTAATTGCAATGTTCTCTTTATTCCGATAAATACAGACTCGTTTTGCTAGATTTGGCTTGTGATCTATTTAAAAATTTACATGAATTACATTTTGTCTGTAGTTAAGGAGGTGCATTCAACGGAACAGTAAAGCATCTCAATGCTCTATGTACACATGAGCGCATTAAGTTTGCTGTTCTTTTGTGCAAGACAATGTGAAAATGTATAGCTGATTACACCCACAATGGAATCACCTTATAAATAGCGTACAAGGGAGCTTTCTACGAAAAGTTCTACTTATGGAGTGGTTTCCCTCAACTATTCCTGACGGCTATACTCCGAATGTTATGAGTAACTTTGACTAAGATGCAAGTCGTGTCATGTGGAAAGTCACGATTATATAACTAGTAATAGTCACTACAACCCGAGAGTTCAAAATAAACAATTGCATTGCCCACCCTTTTCTCAAATAGTTTTGTAAATTGTATATATACACGTGCATTACTGGAAATTGTTCTACCAAGAATATTTAAAAGGAATCATGGGAACCGCTAAGGATAAATACTCGAAGGAATAGTAAAGCGACGATATCAGACATTCCCGACATCAGCCTTATATATATCAGAGTTCAGATTGCCTTTTCCTTTCTCTTGTTGAAGACACATTAGGAAACTATAATCTACTGTGTTACTTACACATATACATTGCATTTATTCATTGCACACAAATGTGTTACCTGTAAAATTGCCCAAAGAATGCATCTTATTAAGTATTTCTTGTATAAACATTATTGACCATCATATTTACATTGCTAGGTAAGAAAGCAACGTTAATTCCGAAAGTACAAGGATACGTATTTAGGAAAATATAGATCATACACTATAATCAGCATAGTTGTCCACCATATTCCTACGTAATTTAAGGCCACGTTAAACAGTTAAGGGAGGCAAATTGCGTCCTTAAGTTAAGGGCGAGTTTGAGGAGCTGTTAACCTTGAGGGAGATTGGTGAAACACTCTAGCGCTGTGAGGAAGCGTTAAATGGTCTTAACGATTCCTTAACATTTAAGGAAGGTCGGTGAAACCGGCCATTAGACTACATTTATTGGACTTACTGTGGACGAAATTGAAAAAATACAGTAGTACAATTATCAAAATTATATCAGTAAACTGTACAGCGATATAAACATTTTAGGATCATTTATTGACTATCAGTCGTAATCGCAGTCAGTAATCAAGATGACCGCTGTGGGGATCGAACCCAGGAACTACCAACAACAAAGCTAACGCTCTACTAACTTTTTTTAAAATGTGTTTACCCTAAGCGGGTTCTTGTTATTACTTATTCAACTTGTTTTTACTTGTGTATACTTCTTCTTGCATCACTAACTACTGACAACACAATTAAAATCACATCCATGCCTGAGGTGGGATTCGAACCCACGATCCTTGGGTAGCCAGGATACTGTACTAGCGATCACGACCATCTGGATCGGCTACTAACCTAGATACAGTTACTCGGTACATGTTTAATGGAACGTATGCTATATATTAAAGAATATTTTTTTCATTTCACACCAAACGTAAAGTCATTTCTGTATTAAATTGATATACGTTCCATTATCACATAAAGGAGAGAAATCTGCGCTTTCAAGCAGAGGTCGCCAAGGTGGACATTGTAACAAATATTTTCTAAAGTGGTGGAAATATATCCATAGCTGTTCATACATTTTAGTCGTATTATAGATAATGTAGAAGTTTCACATTTTAATTTCGCTATTATTGTCATAGATATTAATTATAATGAATTATGCATCTTCCCCCAAATAAATGGGCATCTTACACTGATGTGTTGAATAAGATGCCTATTTTGAGAGGTTAGTTTAAAGTTCCATATATATGTTGTGTATACAGTTATCTTGATGTACTTCCGTCAGTATGAGGATGAAAGTTCAATATACAGTATAGTTGTACAATTTTTTTTGTTTCTTTTACATAATTACTCCACAATGTCTCCCGGATCAAAGTGTGTGGCATCTTCTCTCAATCTACTTCAGTACTAAATGCTTCGTTATCAAAAGCGTTATTATAAACATAATATGATACCACTAAAAGCTTTGTTATCAAAGGAGTTATTATAAATACGATGCGTGATCTATGGGTTTGGTTCACCAGTCACATGGCTCCGGGTTCGAATTTTCGCTGTGGATGTATGTATGTGTATAGATTTACATGTAATAGCTAATTTCTTTGTTAATACTAACAATCGTACATATGTGGGGCTAGGAAGATAAGAAAGAAGAAATCAAATTTCCAAACACTGTATTAGAAATGCATTCAGGGGAAATTAAATTTACATTCCAGGGAGTTAGTGCAACAAAATGAGACCCATGAACACAGATAAATAAAACCTTGATCTAACTTTATTGACCAGTGTTTGTACTATTATCAGGATTGACGAACAATGGAAAACATACCAATAGAGTTGTGTTGTGAGAGGGATTCCATGTAAGCTATATCTCATGAGTACGGTTATTACATGTGACACGTGGAATACAACACATACCTCGAACATGATATGTAGGTTCCACATCATTCAAAGGCCTCCTATATTACTCCGGGAAATAGTGTTGTAAATCATTTATACTGATGTGAAATTGTACTGATTTCATGATCTCTTTATATTGCGTAAATAGGCCCTACATATTTTATTACAAAAAATTATATGACTTAACCTGTAGAATATAATTTATTGAATTCTAGTACATGAAAATGGCTCTGAGAAGATATCAAATGCATTTTTGCTTAATTTGTAAGGAAAGGACTCTCAATTCGGAAAAAAATATTTCTATTACGTGTTCGAGGAAATACTGATGTTCATTTAGCAGCATTGTAATTCAAATAATTTGTCAGAATTTTGCGTTTAGTCCTATTAGTGAAAACACAATTTATATTCTAATCACATTCTTAGAAGGTTGTGTCTAATTAGAAAAGTCATATCCGAGGCAGAGTCAAGAGTTGCCAATAGAACTCGTACAGATGAGAAGTGGTAACTAATTAAATGGTTTCTTAGATCTTTTGAGAAAATAGCATCTTTGTAGTAAATTATCCTTATTGACGGAGGAATTTTTACTGGTAAATAGTTCAACCTCAGCAAGTATACAAATGTATAACAGCACTAGCTGTGTCATCTCGTAATTGAGAAGTGCAAGGTTCAAGACAGAGATCAGCTATGTGAAAGTATGTTTTCCTTTAGTTTTCTCTTAGTTACTGTAGTAGGATATTTGGATCATACTATGCGGGAATTCTCCATCAGTTCCTACCCGACTCGTTCATCGTTGAGTTGTGTGATATTTTGCGATTTAGAAGAATGGTAGACGACCAGTAGTATTCATTGTACAAAGGTACAAACACAAATCTCAAATCGAAATGTGCATGTCATGTGAAGCAGGGTGGAGATTCATTTCATACCTATAATGTCAAGTCCCAACTCCAATTCGCGGGAGGCAGTGGACGAAATATTTTTGGAGGTTTAGAAGAAAATAGACTAACAATTTTCTTTTATAAGTTTGACTAATTTGCTTACAAGCTTTCTTTTATTTTTTAGCCAAAAATGTGTATGAACGATGTAAGGAATTGACTTTTCCACATACAATCTGAGTACCTCGTATCGAGAATTAAGTTACCCGAGAAAATATGTTACATTGTTTTTAAGTGTTATATGTGAGGTTTATTATAATTGTTTATTATCATCTCCGTCAGTCTTTGTTCGGTTGAATAAAGCTCAAAATGTAACTCCCCAATAGTGCTTTGAAGTTTCAGAAGCTATAGGGAAATATTATTTCAGAGATTTTACTGGGCTTTTGTTGGAACAACTTTTCAAAACTTACAAATCAAACTTAAGGACTCTCACAAGTTTCAACTTTAAGATACTATTATATTATGTACAGAACAGAGAGAAAAAGAGCGGGAAGGGGGAGAAATAGGGCAAAGGAAGAAGGAAGTTTTACTTTTCAACAATTTTGTGACGTTGTGAGGATATTATAGATCATTTTACTTCTCATAAATCCCAGAGACTAGGTAACTTAGTTCTTTTTCGTTTTTTTTTTTCAAGTCTACATGATTTATTTGCTTTACCAAAGTTTGGTATTGGTAAAAGATATAAACATAGAATGACTTCCTCTAAGCGACTATTGAAATGACATAACACAGTCAGTAAGAAAGAAATACAATGATCTAAGTGTTTTTCTTCTTTGTATGCTTGTTGACAATGCTTTGAACATTAAAAAAAGTTAGACAATATTGTGTTCCAATGTTCCCAACAAATATTTCATACTGTCTTTCAAACTGTGTATTTTCCACAAGTGCTTATCCATGTTATTGAAGAAGTTTTGAGTTTCCAATTGAAATTTAATGTTTAAAAATGCATCTATTGCCTATGTCCGATTTAGTGGATTCTCAGCAACGTTTAACAACGAATGATATGTTTGTATTGTTAAAAAATTGGTAGCATTCCTTGACATATCCCGTAAATACTTGATATTCAAGAATGTTTCAGAGCAGTCCCAGAAAATACCGAAATATTGCTTTTGTGGTACTAGTGGTTTTGAGTTTTCAGTTCCAGTATGATGTTCGCGCATGCGCTGAAAGAGAAAACGGTTTCTTATCGTAACCAAACATGTAATTCTAATCAAATGTTTACTGGCGCCATTTTAATAACGTATCATAGCAGTAATTAGAAATAGTCCCAAATGACTGGGGAATTGTCAGTGAATGGTCATTACGATCCCTAATGGAAAACTAGAAAAAGTGGTTAATACATGGGGTAAGTCGTGGGAATAAGTTTTTCTTTTGGTTCTGGCAATATGTATTTCTGACCCTCGTTGCTATTTTCACCACTAGTAGTTTAATCCAGTCAGTAATAAACTGAACTTCTAACTGAACAACCCGTGTGCAAATCTCGCTTCAGATATCTATTTTTTTCTGCAAACTGCAAGGTGGCTGTTTTTCATTAGCTAACACCAGTAGCTCACTAAAATTGAAAAACCGTGGATATAACGTTAGTCCCTCGACGTAATATTAACGTTGTATATGTACCTAAATGTCCGCCTGTTCAACGTTTAGAATCAACGTAGTCTTCATCACCAAGAAGTGGACGATGAACAAACGTATTTTGACAAGGCTTTTTCAACGTTGTATTTACCTACCTCTTCAAAAGGCCCAAACCACCTTTTTCATTTGGCCAAAAGAGAGCATTGAACCTCTTGACTGAGAGGCACTGACTATAGTTGCTATCTTCGTCCATTTCTTTCACGTTGATATATTAATTTTGTTTGTAAATTTTCCAACTGTCTGCAGTGGGGTTCGAACTCTGAAGTTTCCTCACTTGTCACTCTAACCACTTGGCTACGGAGGATCTTTACATTGAATAATATTTTACTATTCCTTTTATGTAAAGAAGACTGTTTCTGAAGTAAAGGCATGTGTATAGGCTGGAATTCGACACTGGGATTGCTGATTGTATCTTGTGTTACAGCTGTGGAAACTATATCTTGTGTTGCAGCGGTCGACCATCAGGCCTGAGCTTGATACCTAAAGGTCATAAATAAAATCCAAATCCGATATAAACTAAATCTCAGGTAGACATACGAGTATGTGGCCAAATAAATAACAAAACTAATCTACTCGGAAAAGCGTGTGTGACGTCACAATAAATAAATAAACAATATAATCGCTGCTACACAAGTACTACTTGTGTGTTATTTCCACAAGTACTACTTGATCTGTAGTTCTACTATAAATTTTTCTGTGTCAAACACGCTTATTTTTCGGCAAATAGCAGTCGAATCAACTGAAATTTGGCCCTTGGCTACGTTTGTCCTTTCTTCCCAGTATCTAAAAACGTTTTCCTTTGAGGCTATAATTGAAGGTATATTGGAAGATTTTCCCTTTAACCTCCCAAATATTCTCGGAATTTCATTCTTCTATTACGGCTTAAGTAAAAATAATTCTCAAAATTGCTTTCATTGTGCGTGCCTCAAATGTTGAAAATGTTGATGGATGGATGCATCCAGATAATATATATATATGTAAATATATACATACAGTGAGTGAGTGCGCGCGAGAGAGAGAGAGAGAGAGAGAGAGAGAGAAAGAGGATTTCGACCCGAGGCAAAAGATTCTGCTCAGCTCTTTTATGGAGTGAGCCTGATCACATAAAAATTGAATGAACAGAACCAAAAGATGTTTGCCACTCAGTATTGACCAAACTTAATTTATGCAAAATATTTCCATTTTTCTAAACAAAGATAAATTATATGCCTGACTTTTTCTTCTTGCTCAGTTCCTCCTATCTCATGACAAAAAGGCATTGGAAATGAAAACAACCGTCAATTCTGTTCAAACTGGCGCGACCAAGTCGCCTAGTGTGTGGTGTCTCAAAAGAATACCTGGAAAGCTATTTTGGCTCCTTCCTCAAATCGCCTTCGGAATCGCGGACATTTAATGCTCTGTGCGATCAAATCATGTTGCTACCTTCAAGCCGTCTACTACGCTGTGCTTCATAAGACAGCATGGATTCACTTTTATGGGCGACTCAGTCGCGGCGACCGTCACCCAGTGTCCTGCAGGGTTAAACGTAGTTCTACAAATCTTACTTGAGTTTAAATTCATTTATGGCATTTTGATATTTGGGCTCAGGCCGGGATCGTAAAGACAGAGGATGGGGAAGGTATCGGACAGGAACTTTAAGGTACTATCCCGATATTCGCCTAGTGGATCTAAGGGGGAAATCTTTCAAGATGATCGGCCGTGAGGTTGCCAATCCAAAGTCCGCAACGTTACTCTCTGGGTCAGGGGACTGGGTGGCAAATTATAATGTAAAACAATATGAGTAATAGTTAATTTTATAAGATGGCATTGTTTACATTAAGTATATATTGGTTATCAACTATCAGAAGAATTCAATTTCTGTATCATTCTCCTCAAATAAATATTAATTGTGACAATAGTCTGAAACTTTACAGCAGAATACGGAGTTTTAAAAATAGAATGCTTAGGTGTTTTGGTGAGCTGTATGAAGCGACATGCTCTGCTAGACTGCATGTGTATTTCCAATTGCATTTTACTGCCTATCCTTTGATGCACACCAATTCTATGTAGTGTATCGTAGCACAGCGTGGCGCACTCATTACATTAGACGCGACCTTAATTAAAATCATACAGCGTGCATTATCCTTATTACACTGTCGATGTATCTGAACAGAATATTTTACCAAGAACACTATAAACAACAGCAAGAATGAAGTGACTGCAGGCATTGTTTTATAGCAATAATTTTAGTTTGACAAAGGTGACAACACTTGAATTCTAAATC